>JAVHYY010000604.1:32500-45919 GCA_035221665.1 Okamejei kenojei | reverse complement strand
GTGCAGCGACGTGTCTCTGTCTGGTTCACGGTCGCGGTTTACATTGGATCGATTGTTGGCCATTTGCTATCAGAATGTGAAAGGCAAGTATTGCACCGAGAGAACGTTCAACGGTTATTATGAGGGATTGTGAGGCATTATGTTGGTGTTAAAAGAGTGCCCTGGTATTTTACAATGGAAGCCCGTGCATACAGTATAGAAATATACCTGGGGCTGCGTATTTGAAACGTCTTTCTCTTTAACTTAACTTCATGGGTTCAATTGAGCTGCTGCTATATTCCTTAGTTGTGTGGTGACCGTTCTTTTTGTTCGCTGTTTGCGCAATACACTGACGCCAGAGCATTTTATGTCGGTCGGACCGCAGAAGGTCGTGGCCGTAAATAGTGGAGATAATGAACCGGAGATGGAGAATCAGAAGGGAAATCCGTGTTCTCCTCTTCGGTTATCCGGCAGTTTTCTATTGTTATGAGCACAGCAGTTATATATATATATTGTCCGAACGTGTATTCGGGTATTCCGTATGTCAAAGCGCAGTGGACTTCGAAAATCAGTAGGGTTTATGCTTCAACTTTGAGGTACCTGTACAAACACGGCAATATATGTCCTGACACAAAAACAATTCAGAGAGCAGGATAAAGATGCCATGGAGGTACCCAATATACCTAACTAGTAAAGTAATGAAAAAATAGAATGTTGTTGATGCGCAGGACATTGTATATATGTCGAGAGAGAGAGAGAGAGAGAATGCGAGAGAGAACGAGAGAGAGAGAGCGAGATGATGAGAGGAGATGAGGGAGAGATGTGAGGAGAGAGAGAGAGTCGAGAGAGAGTGAGACGAGAGAGAGCGTAGAGTGAACGAGTAGAGAATGAGAAGAGGAGAGAGAGAGAGAGAGCGAACGGAGGAATGAGAGAGAAGGAGAGAGAGGAAAGAAAATATGGAAAGAGGAGAACGAGCGCGAGATAAATAGAGAAGAGCGAGCGAGAGAGGGAGGGGGAGGGAGGAGAGAGGAAGATAGTGAGAGGCGGGGGAAAGTGCACAGAAGTGAGAGAGAGAACGAAGAAGAGAGGGAGGGAGGAGAGACAGACAGAGCTAGAGGATGGGGGAAGGACAGGGGAAAGCGAGAGAGTGCGAGGGAGAACAGTTGAAGAGGACGATGGGTAGGGCCAGAGAAGAGAGCGAGGGAGAGGAGAGAGAGAGTGAGAACTAGAGAGGGAGATATATATAGGTTTGAGATATATACATATTATATATAAATAGATATATATATATATATATATATTATAATATATATATATATATATATTTAGAGTGAGAGAAGAGGAGAGAGAGAGAGTTGGAGGGACGGGGCGTGAGTGGTGGAGGGACTGAGAGTGCGAAGGGAGGCGCCAGACAGAGAGAGTGGAGAAGAGCGAAAGAGGAGAGAGAGAGAGAGAGAGAGAGAGAGAGAGGAAGAAGAGAGGAGAGAGAGACGACGATGAGAGAGAGAGAGATGAGAGGAGACACGGAGGATAGAGAGAGAGATGAGAGCGGAGTGAGAGAGAGAGAGGAGAGAGAGACGGAGAGAGGGGAAATAGAGAGGAGGGTGAGAGGAGGTGAGAGGGTCGCAGAGGGACAGATGCAGGGCGATGGAGAGATGAGGAGAGAGCGAACGAGAGAGAGAGGAGAGAGTATATAGGTGTGGGGGAGTGAGAGAGAGAGAGAGAGTGAGAGAGTGAGGAGAACGAGGAGAGAGAGAGAGAGAGAGCGAACGAGAGGGAGAGAATGAGAGAGATATAGAAAGAGAGAATGAGATACGACATAGATAAAGAAAGAGAGAGCGAGAAAGGGTGGAGGGTGTGTGTGTGATTGTGTGTGTGTGTGAGAGAGATATGAGAGCTATATATCTATAGATAGATAGCGTGAAAAGGAGAGAGGAGAGAGAGATGAGGAGAGAGAATTTGAGCCGAGAGAGAGCGAAGGAGAAGAGAGAGAGAGAGAGAGTTGGAGGGTGGGAGGAGCGTGAGAGGTGGGGGAAATAAGGGTGGGGGTAGAGAGAATGCGAAGGGCCAGACAGAGGTGAGAGAGAGCGCGAGGAGAGAGTGAGAGAGGGAGAGAGAGAGGGGGGGGAGAGGGAGAAGAGAGAGAGAGAGAGAGGGAGTGAGGGGAGAGAGAGAGAGATGGAGAGGACTGTTCGGGAGTTAGAGAAGAGAGAGAGAGAGGATGAGTGAGAGAGCGGAGAGAGATGGAGAGGGGGAACGAGAGAGAGAGAGTGAGCGGATGTGAGGGGGCGAAGGATGGGCCGGGTGCAGAGAGAGAGATCGATGGAGAGAGAGTGATAACGGATTAGAGAGAGAGATAGGTAGACAGAGCGGAGGGACAGCGGGGGAGAGTTGGAGGGATGGAGAGAGCGAGAGAGTTGGAGGGAGCGAGAGAGCGAGGAGTGCAGAAGAACGGGACAGGCGGGAGGGAAGAGAGTGCGGAAGGAGGTCCAGGAAGAGAGGTGAGAGGGAGAGAAAGTGAGAGAGAGACGAGGAGAGAGAGATGAAGAGAGAGAGAGGATGGAGAGAGAGAGAGACTGAGAGAGAGAGAGCGTTGAGAGAGAGATTTATTATTCTATTTTTTAGCCAAAAATAAATATTTTTAATTAATTTGATTGTCCCAGTAATAAACTTAAGATTTGATAATGCTAATCCTCCATTTATTTAGGTTTAACATAAATGTTTTTTATTTATTCTACGGACTTCTTGTAATCCCAGATTAAAAGTTAGAGTAAATAAGGAGAATCTCTACTTTTTTGAAAAAATGTTTAGGGAGATATATCGGAAATAATTGAAATAGATATAGTAATTGTGGGAGAAAAATTATTTGTTTTATTGCATTAATTTTACCTAACATTGGAAATAGGATAAGCTTTTCCGGTATAATAAATTCTTATTTAATGTGTATTCAATAATGGGGGGATATTAAATTTAAAATAAAGAGTGAAATCTGTTTGTAACGAAAATCCCAAGATATTAAAATATTTCGTTTGTTATCTTTTAAACGGAAATTGTTGTAATTATGTATGTTATTCAGTGATTGGCTTGGAGTTCACTTGTATTCAATAATATGTAATCCTGAGAAAGATCGATTCCCGTTATTAGTTTTAACAAATTTTCGGATACTTGTTTCTGGTTCAGTGATATAAAGTAATACATCATCCGCATATAAGGAGATTTTATTTTTAGTGTCTTTAGTGTCATTTCCAGTGTATTTCCGGATTGTAATCTCACCTTGGGCGAGAGTTTCTATTGCGAGTGCAAACAATTAAAGGTGATAAAGGACAACCTTGTCTACAACTCGAGATAAACTGAATTTAGTTGATAACATTCGGTTTGTTGTTATTCTAGATTGTAATATAACAATTTAATCCAAGTAGTAAACTTCTCTCCCAATTTGAAAGCTTCCATAACCGAAAAATAGGTAGGGCCATTCCACTTGATCAAATGCTTTTTCTGACGTTCAAGCGAAATGACTTCTAAGTCTTTTTTATCACTTCTCTTTATCGATATATAATATTGATATACCGTCTTAGTATTGTTGAGGAATATCTTTTTGGGTATAAAACCTGTCTTGATCCGGGATGGATTAATTCGTTTGACAACAGAAACTGAGCCTTTGTGTGGGGTTTGTAGTAGTTTTGATAATATTCTTTTGATCAGTATTAAATATAAGCTTATTGCCTCTTATGATCCTGGGTTGCATCCAAGTCTTTATTGCTTTTGGGTATAAGTGTTATAATAGATTAATTCAACGTTTCTGGTAATTTGTTGTGTGTATATTGTTCATAGAATGATTCAGACGTGGAACCTATGAATCATGAAAATTATTTTATAACATTCCGAACCTATACCATCTGGTCCCGGTGTTTTACCATTTTTTTAATGATCTAATAGATTCTTGGTTTTCTTTGTTGAGATATCAGCATTTAGTAATTCTCTATTATGTAAATCCAAATCCTTTAGGTTACATTTTTTTATATAATGCTTCTTTTTCTGGTTTCTGTTTTATTTACTGTTGTTTTAGCAGTGTATAAGTTTTTATGTAATATTGCATAAATCTTTCATTAATATCTTTGGGTTGTTATTAACAATGCCATTATGTGATTTATTTAATCCTATGGATAATTTTTTCAGCTTCAATTTTCCTTAATTGTCGCGCACAATAAAAGTTTTGGGGTTTATCTCCAAATTCGATATGGTAATTGTTTGGTATGTTGATAGAAAATTTTAAGACAACTTGATCTGTATATATTTTATTTTGTATTTTATATTTCAATGCTGCAATTTTTATTGTGTAATATTTATATCTGGTTTTGTTGCACTTTCTGTATATCTAATTGTTTAATCTCCCTTTCCAAATGTGTTGTTTCCTTCCGAATTCTGTTTATTTGGAATGCTTGTGAGGGCGATCATGATTCCCGGAGATAGGCTTTGAATGTTGTCCCATAATAAGGAGCAAGATATTTCTGGATGTTCATTTGGTTCAAAAAAAAATTTAATTTGATGTTGAGTTATAGTCATGAGTCGTTTTATTTTTTAAAAATTTGTGGGTTAAAATTTCCACTGTCCTAATTTTTCTGTTTTGCCATTTATTTTAATTTTAAATGTTAATGGCGCATGAATCTGAAATTATAAACATTATGATTTTTGGATTAATAAGTAAGTGAAATAAAGTTTTGCGTCCACCAACAAAAAAAATCTATTCTTGAATAAGTTTTATGTACTGGCGAGTAAAAGAGTTATTCTCGTTCCAGTAGGGTTTTCTGTTCTCAAACATCTTTTAATGTTAGTCGTTTGCGCCATTATATACGTTTAATAAGTCACTGGAGTGTGATTTAGTTTATTTTTTTCTTTGCTTTGTAGATCTATCTAAGTAGGGGTCTAGTGTGCAATTAAAATCTCCTCCAAGTATCAAATTATATTGTGTTAATTCGGAATATTCGTTAAAGTACTTTCTTAAAAAACAAGGGTGCTATCAAAAATTTGGTCCTATATATTAACAAAAACAATCATTTTTCTGTGTTTAATTCTCCTATACACTAATGTATCTACCATCTTTATAGTTATAGTTGATGTATGCTTAATAAAGTACCTTACGAAGATTAATATTGTTACGCTCTTGATTTATGCGTTTTAAAAGTAGAGTGATAACAATTTTATCTATCCATTAAGCTTTCAAACTATATTCAGCGTTCTTTTTTAAGTGAGTTTCTTGAATATAAATTACGCCAGCTTTAATGCCTTTAATGTGCCAATACTTTTCCTCTCTTTATCGGTTCATTAATACCTTTAACATTCCAACTACAAAAACGTTAATCCCTCATTCCCTGTATTCCTTTTTAAGTCTTGCATTTTATGTTTATAGAGGTCTACAATAGAGTCTAAGGATCAGCGCGACAGGAACCGAACCTTACACCCGAACATCGAAATAGATGAATTTTAAATCTCGTTTATGTCCCTCACGAAATATCATCTCCATTGTCCAATGCATAACTCATTCAAACTGAAAAACACAATAGATTGTATAAAAGAAGAGTGAAGGATAGTTTAAGAGATTAGTGGTGTGCTTAAAGATAGAAAAAAAAACATCTAGAGTAGTTGCAGTTAGTGCTAGCCATACTAGCATGGCTATCCATCTACCGACTTTCGTCGTTGGTGTTATTAACTTAACTTGACCAGACTCCTAGGTTTAAGGAATTATTATTCCATAATTATATTTTACCCGGGGGTATAACATTAAGGGAAAAAAAAGGGTAAAAGAAAAAAGGGAAAAAAGAAAAAGGGTAGGATTCATCAAAAAAAGGGGGGGGGAAAACAGAGAAGGAAAAAAAAGAGGAGATTTATCAAATTCTTACTGATTAAAGATATGAAAAGTGCCTATATCTAGAATTAATTTAAAAATCTAAGTAATATTAAACATGAAAAATGAAAAAGCTATATAAGGAAAAAAAGGATAATAAAAAATCCCATTAAAACAAAAAAAAAACTAAAATTCAAGGTAAAAATTGCTGTTATAAGGAAAGATTCTCCAAATGAGATCCATCGCTATATTTAACTCTATTCATTAAATAAACATTAGTTGATAATTATTAGTAGTAGTGATTAGTAGTAGTGAACAATCTTAATAGGTAAAAAAATAATACTAATAATAATACCGCGTCGTGATTTTAATATTTGTGTTATTTATTTTTTGTATTAGTTATGTGATGAGGACTAATTATTTAATATTCCAGATAACGCTTTCCGATCCAGTATTTTCTCTCGATTCCATTCGACATTGTCCATTCCGTCCAGTCCAATATTTATCTTGTAAGATCTTGCAGGAAATTGAGAATCCGTGTAAAATCTCTAAAAGTAGTGAGAGTCAGGAGTATATTCACTTGTAGATATTTTTCAGGTCTTGAGCTGCCGGGCGGAATTCCAGTGCTGCTGTTGGTGGTAAAGAAATGTTCCGCGTCGTTAAAAAACTCTTAAAGTGGCTGGGTTATTCAAACCATATCTCAGGTTTCCACATCCCTCATGAGACTTTTAGCTTCATTAAATGCTTTCCGTTTCCTGGCAACCTCTGGTGGATTAATCTCGGTATTGATACTGATCCTTTGTCCTTCAAATATCAGGTTTCTGTTTCTCGAAGCTTTTCGCATAATCTCATCCAGGACAAAGTCTTATTGTAGCTTTATAATCATTTGTCTTGTAGGGGCGTTTGGTCTGGTCTGACGTCTGCTGACTCTATGAGCACGAGCTAATAAAGGCGTTTCTTCCAGAGATAGAATACCTTGCAGTAGTTTTGCAGTAAATTCTCGAGGATCTTCATTTTTCTCTCGTCCTTCTGGAATCCCTGCAATTCTCAGATTTTGTCTTCTCTGACGTCCTTCTAGCTCAGTACATTTCTCTGTTGTTTTAGTCAGCAACTTCGTTAGACGTCATTTTCTGTAAGCAGCTTTGCTGTAGTCAAAGCACTTGTATCAGCTATTTCTTCAAGG
This sequence comes from Okamejei kenojei, assembly GCA_035221665.1. Lineage (NCBI taxonomy): Eukaryota > Metazoa > Chordata > Chondrichthyes > Rajiformes > Rajidae > Okamejei > Okamejei kenojei. Next base: position 38,915 of record JAVHYY010000604.1, on the reverse strand, counting down.
TTCTTTATACCAGCCGTCTGTTGTTCCAGTACTTCCTCCATAGGATTCATCCTATTTTGAAAGTCCTTTTTAACCTTTTCAAGTTTTTTGTCCATCTCCTTTGTTTTTTTTTTTTCATTAATCCTTTCAGTGAATTCATTCCTCAAATCTTCCGATAATTTATTGATCTTGTTTTTCAATATTTAACTTTGTTTCCTATTGGCATTCTTTCAATTGATTATTCATCTGGTTCATCTGAATGTTCATCTGTCTGTTCATCTGGTTCATCTGGTTGTTCATGTGGTTTATTTCTTCCTTTTTAAACCAGCAATCTGTTGAGAAATAAAAGTTTTCAATTCCTCACCTTCCGTTTTTTTTCCATGTTCTTTTGGATACATCTTCCTGGGAGGAGGTCCTACTCGAGTCCGAGGCTTCAGTTTGGCCTTCTGGCTGTCTCTGCCGGGTGGATCGAGTTTTCCCTTTGTCGGTAGGGCTCCGTGTTGTTGACATAATTAGTCGCGCGCCCGATGACGTCACACTCGCAACACTCGGTGCAGAAACGGCACGCCAGCAAGCAGCAGGCAGCGGGTTAGTCCCTTAATCCCCCGTATTTTCCCGTTTTTTTCGTGGAGCTGGCTGGCGTTATCCTCTAGCCCTCCATAGCGCCACCGGAAGTCTCAAAATTGGTTAAATATGGAAAAAGAAGATTGTTCTCCATTTGAAATTAGCTCTATAATATTTGCTAACACTAACGTAGCTAAGAAAATTTATAGTGAAAATCCGATAATAGAAACGGAATCCGCATCTGGAAACAAATAAAGAAAACATTAAAACTAAAATCTATACCATTAGGTCTTACCATCGCCAATAATGTTACGTTTCAAACCTTCAATGATGGATAAGGCTTTTTACAATGGAAAAAATAAAGGAATTTCTAAGATGGGTGATCTTTATAAGGAAAATCTTTCCTTTCATTTCAAGAGTTTACAACAAACTTATGGACTACACAATAAATAATATTTTAGATATTTACAAATCAGAAATTATGTTTCTGCAAATACACAAGAAACTTAGAAATAGAAAAGAAAACAGACATTTTAGATGAATGCTTGAATAAAAATCCAAATACGGAAAAAAATGATATAATATATATACAATATTTTATTGGAAAGTGATGGTCCATCAACCAGAAATATATATAGACACTTGGAAAAATGAATTAGGCCAAATTTTAAGACCAGAAATATGGGATGAAAGTTTAACAACATATACATCATTGCTCGTTAAATGCTAAACAATTCCCTTATACAGTTTTAAAATACTACATAGATTACATTATTCCAAATCTAAATTACATAACATTTTTCCAAAAGTATCCTCTATATGTGATAAATGTCAAAACTCAGAAGCAAATTTATCACATTCATTTCACTAACTATATAAAAAATTGTAAAATACTGGAATGAAATATTTAAGATAATTTCTAATGTTGTCAATATAACTGTGACTCCTGATCCAAAGTTAATAATACTTGGAATGCTAGAAAACTGACCAACTAATAACAATGAACCAAATAACTTTTATCGACTATGGTTTAATAATTGGAAAAAAATAATATTAAAATTTTGGAAAGGCCCTAATCCCTAACACTCAAAATGTGGAACACAGAAATGTCGGAGACACTTCATCTGGAGAGACTGAGGCTTGTCCTAATGGACAGGTTAGATCTCTTCAGAAAGATTTGGTCTCCATATATTAAATTTTTACAGGGTCATAATGGTTCGGCACGAGGGCTTGACTGAGGCCTGAATATTTGAATGGATGAAGAAATATATATAACAAATCATGAATATATCTCCAAGGACGGATTAATGATTAATACTCCATTCTCCATCAAACGTTTCACACTCTTTTTCTCTATTTTTTCATACTTTTATAAAAAATTAGAAAAATGTATAGAAACACATAATCTTAAATTGTTAATATCAATACGAATATAAATATTACTAATTTCATGAAAGTATTATTAGTATCATGTATTTTCAATTATATAAAATATATCATTTTACTTCGGAGTCACGTGAGTGACTACGTGAAGAACCCGCCTGGCGCTGGCAAACGGCATTACGTCGACGCTGACGGCAGAAGCAGGAGCTGCACAGACAGCTCCTCGACAGCGGTCGGTTCGGACCGGCAGGTAAGTGCAGTGAAAAAATATTAGGACGGGGAAAATCTCCGTGCCTGGTGGAAACCAGAGTTTAAAGGTTTAAATAACAAAATAAAGTTTAAACTGAATTGAAATACTCTGTTTAAAACAACGAGTTTGAATAGAACGTCCCGGGGGAATACCCAGTGATCGGACGAGAGATTAATTACGGGGCCGGTTTCCGATACTGGTACCGTTCAAAATACGGTAGAGAGGTTAAAAATGCTCCACAATTTTGGCAGGATATTTTAAAAGTCAGAAAGACTGTATTTTAAAAAAGTTAATAAAATTCGCGATATGGAGAAAGTACTCCATAATATAAAAGAGACTAGGGTCACAGTACCCAAACAGTTCCCCAAAAAAGACCCTGAGGGGCTTGAATATACAAAATATGGCTATGTGCCAAATTGAGAAATAAAAACTCTGACCCTGGATAGGGTGGAGGAAGTCTCTTTGGATATAATTCCAAGTGGATCAGGGCTGCAAAAGACAGACCCTGCAAGTGGTGATGTGAATTATGAATGCACACCACAAATAAAATAAAAATAAAAGTGAGGCCAGGTGTGCCTGAGATAGCAAAATATTTTGCTATATCTAAAGGAAGTGGTGAGGCTATGGAAAAAACCTAGCAGCCTACATTAATTATATGGTATCTCACCAACTTCAAGAATACGATAAAACATTTATGTTTTATTTTAAATATCAATGGTTAATCCATTTATAAATATCCATGTCTCAAATAATATGAGATATAAGAAATACAATTTCAAAGTTTCAAAATGGTGCAAATAAGTAATACTTTCAATATAAAATAAATTGCCATTAGTTGTGGAGCTTAATAGGAAGAAATATATATAATTTACCGAATCTGCATCATAGGGTTGCAGATTAATACAAATCAGGATATATTAAACTCCTGATTAGTATAGAATACCTGCCTTATGATAAATCAAAGATATTAATTACAAAAGAACAGACTACTGATCTTTAAACTTTGGGAAGGAAAACTATGATCCAATAAAAAAAATTGATTATGGATCAAAACAAAGACAAAGATCTTTTATCTTACGGTGAAAAAAACTATGATCCAATGAAAGATTTGATAATGGATCAAAATAAAGGCAGAAGTGGTATTATCCAAACATAGCCTTATCTTAACCTATATAATTGGGGAAAAGAAGGCTTGATGTACGTTGAAGAGGTGCAAACATCTGGTTACAAAATAAGTCATGAAGTCTCCAATTATGGGGGATTACAGGTGTATTATGATTGTTAAAACTTTAATATAACTAAGGAAGGATTGGTTCACCTGTATAAGGAAAAAACTGATTTCAGGTTTGCACTCAAAAGTAAATTTTAAAAAAGAAGGGGAACGTACATGTATATTATAAAATTACTTTAGTGTAAAGATTCATGGTATAAACCATACAATAATATCATTATTTACACTTTCACAGTGTAAGAAAATAGAAACATCTAAGAACATGGAAAACTGTTGTGATTAACAAAGTGTTAATCAATATTACAGGTGCTTGAAATTAATTAAAGTGGGTCAAGCTTGTGCAAGTTAAAACTTGTCCAAACAATCAATCAGTTCAAGTCTGTTAAACTGAACACTGAAGGAACAATATACTGATAAAAGATCTGCACTTGCACTAATGAGGTCATGGTATGGGTTATCTCGATTACATTTAAATTAGAAGAGATAAATAGCAGCTGCAAATTAGTGCCTGCCATTACAAACCTGGTGGTAGGTACGACCTGACCCATTACATAAAGCATATGCTTAGGCATTAATAAAATATTTTTAAATTACTATTCTGAATTCAGAAGTAATTTAAGCACCATAAGAGTGGGGAAAATTGTTCCATGATACAAATATGTATTATTTTTGTGACATACTTTGTTCCTCCATTAGGTTAGGGGAAAATATAAATAAAGTTCCAAAAGAAGGAATACAGAAGCTTATAAGAATATGTATGCCTTGTGAAGAGGCTATGCAAAATATCAAATGATACGTTATCATTATTAGTAATGTTTAAAAAGGTTCAAAAGCTGCTTCAACTATAAAATTACAACTGAAGCAAGGGTTACAGATGATGTACAGCTTCTGTGAATGTTTGGGTAAAGATAAGAATATTATCTATTCTTATAACAATAATTGATATGTCTTTTGTTCGGACTGCAGACAATTATACCAGGCGAACATAAATGGTTTGTCCTAAGAGATTTTCCAATCATTCGTATTAATTGTTGAAGTATAAGGAGTTATGGATTAAAAAGACCGATTGTTTTATTATGGAACTGTCCATGTCGTATCAAGATGAACAATACCACGGCTGTGGCATATGTTAACTATGGTCAAATTTGGGAGGAAAATATATTGTCATTATTTTGCATACTTACGATTAATCTGGTTGTATACAGATTAAATCATTGATTTTTAAATATTTCTTGTGGGTCACAAGATAAGTCAAATAACAATTATGGGATTATCTAAGTAAACAGATGTGGCATGTTTTAAAGTTTAGTCCACCTGTTTATCTCTAAGGAAGAGACAATGGTATCAGAAAATAACAAATTTGGGAAGAAAAACATATTGTCATTAATATGGATTACTTACGATTAATCTGATTGCATACAGATTAAATCACCGATCTTTCGAATATTCTTGTGGGTAATCTAAGAACAGTGAAGGTGGATGCTTTTCTCCCAATTACATGAGGAAAAGATTTCTTTGTGTTCCTCATTTTTGTTTAATAGGGCAGTGTCTGATGAATATGTAGCGGGACACTGCCAGAGGCATTTTGGTGGCCTAATATGGGTCCTTTATGGTTTCATTTATATTGTGTGTGATTTTGAACTGCTAGTGATGATTCATAGTGGCAGCAATTTATTGAAGTCAAAAAAGTGGTCTCGACCTAGGTCGTTGCCTGTCTCCCTTTGCTCTTTGGATGCTGCTGCACCCACTGGGATCTCCAGGTTGAGAAATCCTGCAGTAATTTATTGTTGTACAAAAACCTCCATAAGTGAAAATATGAATTTGACTATCTACAGGTTGACCAGACCATCTCAACAGCTGATGGTCAAAGAAGTCTATGAATGTAAACCAATATTACAATATATCAATAAAATAATTATGTATAAAGAAGTGTTATACCTGCAATTTGCGGAAATAGGTCTAAATAACTATATTTTGTTATAAGAAATTGGAGGTCTGTATATACAGTAAAGTTATTTTGTCATTTAGATATGTGAATTCCTTGTGGATTGCATTTTTAAGTATCTAATTGATAGAGCCAATAATAGGGCTCAGAGTGTTACCGTCTTATAAACGGACAATATATTAACCAAGAAGTTATCAGATGCATTCATAATATCCCAATATGGAAAGGGATATATATGTAAATGTTAATAAATATATATATATTTGTGTGTGTATATATATAGAGAGATAGATATAGATATAGATATGTGTATATGTATATATAATCTGTCCAAAATTGTAAAACATATAAAGGCAGGAGATAAAAAATCTTGAAATGCCTTAAGAAATGGACTTTAACTCTACCTATGATTCAAAAAACTTAAACATTGAAAATAATAATTCTGATAACTTTAGTATCAATATAAGAGTGCAAACATTGCAAATGTTACGTTATAATGGCATGTGGATACAAATTGCATTATCATATATGTTTATGAATCTACCAAACAAAGCACACCAAGACCTGAAAACGAAACCAAGGTAAACCTATGAGCATATCCTGCTGGCTTTAAGTTGTGTGTGTGTGTGTGTGTGTGTGAATATTGATGAAAATGTTGCAGTAGGTAAGAGTCTGTGGCAATGAGACTGCTTATTACACACAAAATCCACATTGGGTTCAGTAAAACTGATGGTTATAGAGGAATGTATTTCTAGATGGTTAAAAATTGGATACATTCAGTAGAAACTAGACACTGAAAGGTGGAAAATCACTCTGTTAATGAGGAAAATACATTCACAAGAATGGCACAGGATGAGCCACTCAAGCAATGATGCAAGGCCGCAGGAGGCTGTAGATTACTGTTAAAATAAAGGAACCAGTCATGGTGTCAGATTTAGACACGCAATGTTCGGTTCGCTATAATTGTTGCTTTGTCATGCCAAAAAATATATATATATCAATTGGTATTTGTGATAAATTTGCTTTTCAATGGAAAGGGCATTATTTTCATTTTTAATAATGT
>JAVHYY010000604.1:0-30000 GCA_035221665.1 Okamejei kenojei | reverse complement strand
GGCGGAGTGTGATGGAAAAGGGACCTGCAGCGTGTATGTCCCTTAAAGATCGTAGCAGGAGATGCAATAGATTGATTTAGGAAGCGTTTAATGGACAATCGAAAGCTAGTTTGAGTAATAATACATTTGGAATGTTGCCACGGAAGATAGACACAAACTGCTGGAGTAACTCAGCGGGACAAATCGCATCTCTAGTGAGGTGGAATGGGTAACGTTTCTGGTCGCGATCCTTCTTCAGTCTCATCCGAAATGTCACCCATTCCTTCTCTCCAGAGATGCTGCCTGTCCCGCCGAGTTAGTTCAGCAATTTATGTCGATCTTCGGTTTAAACCAGCTTCTCCAGTTCCTTCCTACACATGGAATGTTGTAAATCATGTTCAGGGCAAAGAATTGGTCATGAGGTAAGAAAGGTAGGTAGACAGAAATGCTGGAGGAACTCAGTGGGTGAGGCAGCATCTATAGAGAAGGTATAGGCGACAGTATTGCTTCTCTGTATAGATGCTGCCTCGCCCGCTGTGTTCCTCTAGCATTTTTGTCTACCTTCGATGTTTCCAGCATCTGCAGTTCTTTCTTAAACATAAGATGAAATGTTCTTCATTACTTATATCTGACAAATATATGCTGTTTTATTATATATTAATTAAGTAAATAAAGTCGGAAGTTACTCTTGGACCTATGAAATATCACGCAAAGTCATTGATCACTGACGAATTATGACACCAATTTACAACAACGAGGGGATGGGGCTCATTGAAACATAAAGAATATTGAAAGGCTTGGATAGAGAGCAGATGGAGAGGATTTGTCCACTAGTGGGGGGGGGGGGGGGGGGGGGGGGGGGTCTACGTCTAGAGGTCACAGCCTCAGATTTAAAGGACGTTCTTTTAGGAGGATTAGAGGGAATTTCTTTAGTCAGAGTGTGGTAAATCTGTGGAATTCTTAGTAACGGCCAAGAAGACAACAACGATGACATAGGCGGAAGACGGTGGTAAACTAGTATGTGGAGCAGAACAACGACTAAGTAGACAGAAGATGGCTGTGGCAACGGGACAGCGGGTAAAGGGAGTTCTGTCAATTAGTGGGATTTGTAGAAGAGAGAGGTAGGTAACAGCGGGAATCACGGGGGGTGGTGGTGGATGCGGAGAGAATGTGTTGAGGAGCGTGAAGTTAAGGAAGAAGAGAGAGACTCATTACCGCCGTGGACTCCGTGCTGTTGGACGCTGTACTATCTCTTTCAAAGACCATACGCTCTTTATTCATGCACTTGTCTCGCCAACTTAAAAATATGTCAGGCACAGATATCCGCGAGAAGGGACAACGTATGTGTCTCAACGATCTGGGACAGACGACGGAGCGGACAATAATGCTAGACTTCCAGCGATCAGCAATTATGATTGCTTCAGGCAATTTTGAAACTGATCATATTACTGTCTAATAAACCTAATCAGCCCGAACATTTGGTCACCAAACCAAAGAAGGACAGAGGGTGGGGACAGTGAGACCGCGAGAAATATATTGTCAGTGGGAATGCGTTGGGCGACTAAGAGAGAGTAGCGGAAAGGGAGGCTGGAAATTGAAAGAATGTAAGCAGAGAGGATATGGAGAGGGGAAGGCGAGGGAGAAAGAAGCAGCAGTAAGGAAAATGAAATAGATGAGGTCAGAGGGGGCGGAGAGCATAAGGAAGGATAGAGAGGTAGCGAGGAGGATGCGAAGGAGGATGTGGGAAGTGGGTGGGAAAATATAGGGGGTGGGTGAGGAAAGGAATATATAGAGTCTAAGGAAGTGCGTGGCGGGCAGCGGGAGAGAGATTGGGATCTGGGAAATAAAAGGGTGAGTGAGCGGATTGGGAGATTCGTGGGGAGATACGAGATGACGAGGAGGGATGCTATCACGAAGAGGGAGGAGGAAGGGGGTGGGAGAGCTAAAGAGGGAGGGATGACAGGGCAAAGAAAGTGGAGGGCAGAGAGGGGAGAACACAAGTGTACAAGGAGTCCCAGCTACGTAATCCGACTTGCCTGCGTTCGGTCCACATCTCTCCAAACTTGTCCTGTCGATGTACCTATCGAACTGTTTTTTGAAACGTTGGGGTAATCCCAGCTTCAAATATCTCTTCTGGCAACTTGCTGCATACACCCACCACTCGTTGTGTGAAACATTTACCCCTCAGATTCATATAAAAACGTTTCAACTTCAAATTAAACCTATGCCCCCCGGTCCCTGATTCGCCTACTCTGGGAAAGAGACTGCATCTACTCCTCTGTTAGAAACATAGAGACATAGAAAATAGGTGCAGGAGTAGGCCATTCGGCCATTCGAGCCTGCACCGCCATTCAATATGATCATGGCTGGTCATCCAAATCAGTATCCTGTACCTGCCATCTCTCCATACCCCATGATCCCTTTAGCCACAAGGGCCATATCTAACTCCCTCTTAAATATAGCCAATGACTGGCCTCAACTACCTTCTGTGGCAGATAATTCCAGAGACTCACCACTCTATGTGAAAAATGATTTCCTCATCTCGGTCCTAAAGGAATTCCTCCTTATCCTTAGACTGTGACCCCTTGTTCTGTAACCCTCTTGATTTTATACACTTTCAACAGATCGCCCCTCTTACTCCTGCACTCCAAGGAATAGAGTCACACTCTCCCTGTATCTCTGACCCTCTAGTCCTGGCACAACCAAGAAAATATTCTCTGTGGCATTTCAAGACTTACAACACCTTTCTACAACATGATGCGCTGAACTGAACACAATACTCTAAGTAATGTCTCACCAACTTATTATGCAACTGCAACATACCCTCCCAACGTATATACTCAATACTCTGACTGATGAAGGCCAATGTGCCAAAAGCCTCTTTGACAACCTGCTGCTCGACGTTCAAAGAACCATGCACCTGCACTTCTTGATCCCTCTGCTATACAACACACCCCAGAGCCCTAACATTTGTAGATCCTGCCCATGTCGGATTCCCTAAAATGCAATACCTCACCTTTCACTGTTTTATATTCCATCAACCATTCCTCAGGCCACCTGGCCAAACGATCCAGTTCCTGCTGCAATCGTTCACAACCATCTTCACTATCTGCCAAACCACTAACTTTTGTATCATCAGCCAACTTGCTAATGTTGCCATCTATATATATTCGGTGGAGCGAGAAAGGGGTAAAGAGAATATGTGGAGAGCAGACGGAAGGGGAAAATAAGACAATGGATCAGAGACAAGGAGAGGTGTGTCGTGGCAGCGGAGAAAGGGAACATGTGTGGCGGAATCAGGGATGAAAAGGAAGAGCAGCGATTCGAGAGAATGTTTTAGCAACGAATAGCCGTAGAGAGAGCACTGGAAAGTAGCTATGGGGAGGGCAAGAAAGGGGAAATAAAGGATAGAGTGGTGGAAATGCTGATTAAGAGACAAGTGTGGGGATGTGAATGAAGGAAAATAAAGATGTATGGAGGATGAAAGAAAGCTGTGAGAGAAAGGGTAAAAGGAGAAGAGATGCAGCAGAGAGTGAAGGAGAGAGGTGCAGTGAAATTGAAGTCAGAGAAGGGCGGAGGTTCAAGACACAGCGCGGGAACAAGCTCCTCGGCCCCGCGAATCCATGTCGATCAACCAACCGCGCTCAATGGCACTATCCTACCTACACTCGGGTCAATTTACCCCTATACCAAGCCAAATAATCCCAAAATCTCTACGTCTTTCGAGTATGGTAATCGAAGATCTCGGAGAAAAACCCACAGGGTCACGGGGAGAACGTAAACACTCCGTACAGACAGCACCAGTGGCCCGGAAAGAGGCAGGGTAGTGAAAGATTATGTAGATGTTGCAAAGAAAGATGGATGGAGACGGATTGCTGATTTATAAAAAAATGTCGTAGTTAGGAGGATGGTTAGGAGAAGGAGGTGACATTGAGGATAGGGGAAACGGGAGAGAGAGGGACAGTGGGACAGCGTGAAACTAGGTGTCGAAGTGGGCACAGGTGATGTAATGGAGAGAAAATGGTGGAGAGTTGAGTGTGGCAGCTTAAAAAAACATGTGACAATAACGCAAACACCACGTGGTCACAACAAGAACGTAGAAACTCCGTGCACAGCACCCGTAGCCTGAATTCAACCCGTGTCTCTGACGTTTCAAGCGCTGTAAGGCAACAACTCTACCGCTGCGCCACCCTGTCACTTCGTGGAAAGAGTGCGAGGGTAAGTCAGTGAATGTGATGGAGGGGGCAGCTAGAACGGGAAAGGGGTGTGTGCGGAATATGAAGACTGAGCAGCACGGAAGTGAGAGAACTGCAAGATAAATAAGTGGCGCACAGAAAGCGGAAACGGGAAAGGGAAGTCTGGAACGCTGGAGGTAGAGAGAATGATAGAGATGAGGGGCACATGCTGAGAGAGGAATACATCGTTAAATGTGAAGATGAGCGTAGAAGAACAAGAAGTGACATTGCGGATAGAGTGGGAATATGGGATTAAGACAGGAAAAGCATGTGAGAAGTAATAAGACGTAGTAAAGAGAGGAAAAGGGGAGAAAGAAGGGTTCGGAGGCAGAGATCGAGGAGAGTGACAGGAAACGTAGGGTTCGTCAAAGTATAAGAGGGGTAGACAGTGGGGTGAAAGTTCGTAGTGAAATATGTTGCCAGAGACAGATTGAGAACTAAGTGGAAGGTGGTTAGGGACAGGAATATCGGGGTGCGACAAATTGCGGGAAGGGGTGAGACTCGGCGACTTCCGGGCTGGGCTGTGAGAGGAAATGAGAGCGACTTTGAGAGAGGAGCGACCGAGGGAAATGTGGGGACATGAGTAGGAGAGAAAGACTGGACGAAGGTAAAGAAAGAGAGACGTTTGGAGCGATTGGAATGGGAAGGCCGAGAACGCGGGGAAATGTGTGGAGGGGAGAGAGAGCAGGCAGGAGCAGAAAACAAGAAATGGATGAAAGGAACAATGGATAGACGGCAGCAATATGGTGCGACATAGTGGATATAATAAAGAGAAAATACAGAGGGAGAGGAAGGTAAAGCGCACGGGGGAGGCGGTCAGAGAGAGAGAAGCTGATGCAGGAGATGGAAAGCAGGAGGTGGAAGGGCGAACATATGGTGGAGTAAGGCGAATGGGGGAGCACCGGCGATAGAGCGATAACGAGGGAACAGAGATAGGGTGAGAGAGAGAGAGAGAGGAGAGGGAGAAAGAAAGATAGATAGAAAGATAGAGAGAGAGACAGAGAGAGGGCGGGGATAGAGAGAGAGGGCGGGGGAGAGAGAGAGGGAGAGAGTGCGGGAGAGAGAGAGACAGACAGAGAGAGGGAGAGAGAGAGAGAGAGAGAGAGAGAGAGAGAGAGAGATTGATTGCGGGTGATGTGGGGGTGAGATCGACGAGAAGACAGATGTGCGGAAAATAAGAAGACACGGAGACAAAGGAGGAAAAATGTGAGAAATAAAAAATAGGAGGAATATCGGAATTCATGAATCCGCACCATCCGGCGGCACGAACCCAATCCTCAAGTTGCGTAGGTGATGGAAGCCATTGATAACAGAAACGAGATCCTGAAATGTCCAGCTTCTCGCATTCACCTTTAAAGGTTGTTTTGGTACGATATATACTGGTCTAGATGCGTTGATACTTTCTTGGCATGAGAGGGTCCGAGGATGTAGCTGCAGAAATGAAGGCAATGTTTATTTTCCAAGTGATTGAAGGAAAAGATACCGAGAGGCTATTTTACTTCGGAGTCACGTGAGTGACTACGTGAAGAACCCGCCTCACGCTGGCAACGGCATGACGTCAACGCTGACGGCGGAAGGAGGAGCTGCAGTAAGGAGCAGCTCCTCGCAGCGGTCGGAACGACCCGCAGGTAAGTGCAGTTAGATCGGGGCATTTTCAGGTTACGCTGGGTGGCTCCAGCAAACGAAACCAAAAGTAAAATTTAGAGCCACGTTAACGTGCTGATTGAGCACTGATTATTAAAGAAAAATGGAGAAATCGGGAAAGAAGTTGTCGCGGGTAAAAAGATCTCCCCGGGTGAAAGTAAAAATACGGGACGCGAAGTTAGTGCGGACCCGGTTCCGATACCGTTGGCCGCCGATTTACCCGATAGTGAGTTTCCAGATTCTCCAGAAATAATAACCATGGAGGAAAATGTTCCTAAAAAATGCAAAAAGAAATCTGAGAGGCCCGTGGTTTCTGATGACTCTGATACGGAAAGACCTCCAGACAATAAAACTATGTGGCTAAAAATGGAGCATTTGGAGAAAGTTCTCCAAACAATTATGAGACAAGGGTCACAGTACCCAGATGAATCCCAAAAAATCCCTGAGGGGTTTGAATATGATGAATATGGCTGTGGGCCAAGTTGGGAATATGATACTCCGGACCCAGGATTTGGGCTGGAAGAAGTCTCATGGGGTGATATCCCAATTGATTTAGGGCTGCAGAAGGCAGACCCTGCTGGTGGTTATATGGCTTTTGAAAGCACACCACAAAGTAAAAAGAAAAGGCCTAATGTGCCTGGGATAGCACAAGATTTTGCTATACCTGAAGGAAGTGGTGAGGCTATGGAAGAAAACCTAGCTGCCAACATAAATTATATGGTATCTCACCAACTTCACAATTCTGTGATGAATGAAACATCAGAATTATATAAAGCTCCAAGAAATTGTGCCTCATTGGAAGTGCCTACGGTGGAATCCGATGATATGGACGTCTATGACTCCAAGTATGAGAGCCCAAGAAGTGAAGTTTCAAAAGGTGCTCAAATTAATTTCTGCTGCCATTACGGCCTATGGCAGGCAAATGGAGAATCTGGAAATGGAAAAGATTCAAAAGGATACTTTGGGCTTATTGTGTAATTCGTTCTATGAAATTAATTGTATGAGGAAAATGGCGATTCGGCCCATATTTCACCCTAGGTTTGCAAGCCTGTGTCAAGAAAGTGGTGTTCAAGCTCCTGGGTATTTGTTTGGAGAAAATCTGCCGAAACAGCTGAAAGAGTTAGATGAAGAAGCTAAATATTTTAGCAATGTTAAACCTTTTGTCTTTGGACAAAGAAGGGTTTTTTCGACCCGAAGGGTTTCGATTTTCGTTATAGAGGCAGAAATTTGTCACGAAAATACTATCGTGCTGTGCAGGCGAGTGCTTCCCTGTATTCGGGAAGAAGGAGACCACCACGCTCATACGGAGAGGTATTAAAGACTTATATCCTTAAAGAAACTGTGGATGACTCTCCAGTTGGAGGGAGATTGCAAAAATTTTATAATGCCTGGCTTAACATTACTTCTGATCGATATGTATTACAAGCAGTTTCGGGAGCCATTATTATTTTTAAAGAAGGGGTTAAGCCTCCTGTACAGAATAAACCTGCTTATGCTTATGTGTTTTCTGCAGAGGAAAGAATGCAGATTAATGTGGAAATTGACAAATTATCTGGAAAAGGCGTAATTGAAAAGACTTATGACATAAGCATCAATTTGTCTCTAATATATTTCGAAGAGATAAAAAAGATGGTGGTTGCAGAATTATTCTGGACCTTACAGATCTAAATAAGTTTGTAAAATACAAACATTTTAAGATGGAGACATTCAGTACTGCAAAATATCTTATCTCAGCAGGGTGTTATATGGCTAAGATTGATTTGAAGGATGCCTATTATTCTGTAGCAATTCATCAATTCTTCAGGAGGTACTTAAAATTTAATTGGCTGGGACAATTATGGCAGTTTAAAGCTTTACCAAATGGATTGAGTTCGGCTCCTAGACTCTTTACAAAACTGTTGAAACCAGTTTTAGCCCAATTAAGAGCACAGAAACACATTGTTATGGCTTATCTGGATGATATTCTGATCATTAATGATACTCAAGAGTCAGCTGAGCACTCAGTTTCAGTTACTAAAGCTTTGTTTGAAAAGCTAGGGTTCTTGATTCATCCAATTAAGTCCCAGCTGCAGCCAGCACAAACAATTAACTTTTTGAGGTTTGTAATTAACTCAGTGACTATGTTAGTTACTTTGCCAACAGAGAAGGCCAATGACATTTTGATGACTTGTAATTACCTCATTCACAAACCTTATCCCTCCATCCGAGAAGTGGCGAAAACCATTGGTAAACTGGTAGCAGCATTTCCGGCAGTAGAATTTGGTCCATTACATTATCAAAATCTTCAAAGGGACAAAATAAGGGCTCTTAAAGAGAAGGCAGGTCACTTTGACAGGCCTATGCAATTAACAAAAGAAGCCGTGTTGGAATTACAATGGTGGGTTGAAAATGTCCCACAAGCTGCTAAGAATATCATGATTGAACAGCCTGAAATGGTTTTACAAACGGATGCTAGTGCTCTCGGATGGGGGGGCTACAGATTCGTCCTCCAGTTGTGGAGGTAGATGGAAAGCTCAAGAAGAAGCGTTTCTTCAAGCTTATGGTATTAACTATTTGGAGTTATTGGGTGCTTTTTACGGACTTAAAGCATATTGTTGTGCTAAACAAGGTCTACATGTGTTAATACAGTTAGACAATAAAACGGATGTTGCATACATTAATCACATGGGGGGAGTTAGATCAGTATCATGTGATTGTCTGGTCAATGAGATATGGCAATGGTGTATTGGTCGCCAAATATGGATTTCAGCAAGCTAACATTCCAGGTAAGGACAATGTGGTAGCAGATGAAAGGTCCAGGATTTTTTAAAGATAATACGGAATGGATGCTTAAGCCAGCAATATTTAAGAATATTGTGAACCGATTTGGGTTGCCAGAAATTGATTTGTTTGCATCTAGGTTTAATCATCAATTGCCTACTTATGTGTCTTGGGAACACGATCCAGATGCAGTAGCAGTAGATGCTTTTTCATTACACTGGGGAAAGATGTTCTTTTATGCTTTTCCACCATTTGCTTTGATTCAGAGATGCCTGAAGAAGATAGAACAAGATTCTGCTTCTGGATTGTTGGTAGTTCCAAATTGGCCAACTCAACCTTGGTTCCCAGTAATGCTGAATATGATTAAAGAACCATATATGTCTATTCCTAACTGTAGTGATATCTTGACTAATCCGCTAACTAAAGAAATTTACCCATTGTATGCATATATGAATTTTATTAATCTGCAGGTTTTGACCAGACCACTACAGGAGCTGGGATTGTCGGACAAAACTATGGAAGTTATAGTCGCATCATGGCGAGATAGCACACAAAAGCAATATATGACACATATTAAGAAATGGGAAGACTTTTGCACACAGTCAAATATTTCTTATGATACTGTAAATACTGCAAATGTTTTGGAATTCCTTGGCCAATTTGCATTTTGAGCAACATTTAAGTTACAGTGCCATTAACACTGCACGCAGTGCCTTGTCGTCCTATTTAGGACTTATGACTGATCAGAGATCAATTGGGTCCCATCCATTAATATCTAGATTCATGAAAGGAATCTTTAATATTAATCCACCCAAACCACGATACACAGAGATTTTGGGATGTGAGCATTGTACTTACGCTACTTAGACAATGGACTCCAATTGAAGGGTTGACATTGGAAAGATTGACATTGAAATTAATTATGTTAATGTCACTGGTCTCAGCTCAAAGAGTGCAAACTTTACAAATGTTGCGTTTAGACTGTATGCATGTGACTACAGATAATGTTGTGTTCTATGTTTTACGATCTGATCAAACAAAGCAGACCAGGGAGATCTGGAACAAAGGTAACCTTTCAAGCTTATCATATTGATCCTACTTTGTGTGTGGTTAAACATTTGAACCAATATATTAAAGTTACTGACACCCTTCGAGGAAATGAAAAAACGTTAATGGTTACGCACAAAAAACCACACACAAAAGCTTCAGTTCAAACTATCTCAAAATGGTTGAAACAGGTGTTGGTTTTAGCGGGAGTAGACACTGATGTGTTCAAATCTCACTCCACCAGGGCGGCAGCTACGTCCGCGGCGAAGGGGCGGGGACGTACCTCTCGAGCATATTTTAAAAGTCGCAGGGTGGAGTAGAGAAGAAACTTTTTCAAAGTTCTACAATAAACCTGTTCACACTATGACAAGCTTTGGACACGCGGTGTTGGGAGCACTATAATCACCTGCATTGTTTACTATTAATTGCTATAAATCAGTGGTGTAGACACTTCTATCTTTTATCGCTTGTAATCATTTCCCTCAGATATAAGGAGGGTTATTATATGGTCTTTAAACCATTAAAAAAGTTAATTGTGAAATGATCTAACATTAGTCTGCTTTCTCATGTATGTGTTTACTTAGCCGGACTGTCGTACGGATTAATTCTACGACATAAAAAACACAGAAAAGCTTTAAAATCTTCACGTAGTCACTCACGTGACTCCGAAGTAAAATAGTAAGATTAAACAAGAACTTACCAGTTCGAAGTTTGATCGTTATTTTATGAGGAGTTACGATGAGGGATTACGTGCCCTCCACTCCCGCCCTCATAAAATAAATGATCAAATGGTAGTTCTAAGTCTTTTTATGAAGCCTTACTATGTTACTCCGGCTTTTGGTGTTCTGTGTTTTTCATGCCGCTGCTTTGAAGTATGCCGTTGCCAGCGTGAGGCGGGTTCTTCACGTAATCCCTCATCGTAACTCCTCATAAAATAACGATCAAACTTCGAACTGGTAAGTTCTTGTTTAATCTTACTATTTCATCTGGTTGCAGATTCGAGATGTGTAGAAAATGCCTCACCATTAATGATTGGTAATTGTGGATTTGGGCGTATGGTCATTTACTTGCTCAGAATATAAAGATGTTTGGACTGCCTTTAAATTATTTGGCATGAACATATCCACAATACTTCAATAGATTGTTGGACACTGGTGCTGCTATGTAAGAAGCATAGAAACATAAAAACTAGTTGCAGGAGTAGGCCATTCGGCCCTTCGAGTCTATTCAATATGATCATGGCTGATCATCCAACCCAGTATCCTGTACCTGCCTTCTCTCTATACCCCTTGATCCCTTTAGCCACAAGGGCCACATCTAACTTCCTCTTAAATATAGCCAATGAACTGGCCTCAACTACCTTCTGCGGCAGAGAATTCCACAGGTTCACCACTCTCTGTGTGAAAAACGATTTTCTAATCTCGCTCCTAAAAGACTTCCCCCTTTTACAGAAACTGTGACCCCTTGTTCTGGACTTCCCCAACATCGGGAAAAATCTTCCTGCATCTAGCCTGCATCATCCTTTTGCTATCAATGCTAACATACCAATCGCTTTCTTCACTGCCTGCTGCACCTGCATGGCTACTTTCAATGACGGTGTACCATGACACCCAGGACTCGTTGCATCTCCCATTTTCCTAATCGGCCAACAGTCAGACAATAGTGTACTTTCCTGTGTTTGCCATCAAAGTGGATAACCTCACATTTATCCACATTATACTGCATCTGCCATGCATTTGTCCACTCACCCAACCAATCCAAGTCACCTTGCAGCCACCTAGCATCCTCCTCACAGCTAACACTGCCTCCCAGCTTCGTGTCATCCGCAAAATTGGAGATGTTGCAATCAATTACTCATCCAGATCATTAATATATATTGTAAATAGCTGGGGTCCCAGCACTAAACCTTACGGTACCCCACTAGTCACTGCCTGCCATTCTGAAAAGGACCCGTTTTCTCCTACTCGTTGCTTCCTGTCTGCCAGCCAGTTCTCTATCCACATCAATACTTAACCCCAATACCGTGTGCATTAAGTTTGTATACTAATCTCTTATGTGGGACCTTGTCGAAAGCGTTCGGAAAGTCTAGATATGACACAGCCACTGGTTCTCCCTTATACACTCTAGTAGTTACATCCTCGAAAAATTATATAAGATTCGTCAGACATGACTTACCTTTCATAAATCCATGCTGACTTTGTCGAATGATTTCAACACTTTCTAAATGTGCTGCTGTCCAATTTTTTATAACTGATTCTAGCATTTTCCCCACTACCGATGTTAGACTAACTGGTCTGTAATTCCCCGTTTTCTCTCTCCCTCCCTTTTAAAAAAAGTGGGGTTCGATTAGCTACCCTTCAATCCTCAGGAACAACTACAGATTCTAAAGAGTGTTGACAAATTATCACCAATGCATCCACTATTTCTGCGGCTACTTCCTTAAGTGCTCTGGGATACAGCCTATCTGGCCCTGGGGATTTATCGGTCTTTAATCCATTCAATTTACCCAACACCACTTCCCGGCTAACCTGGATTTCACTCAGTTCCTCCATCTCATTTGAACCCCGGTCCCATGTTATTTCCGGCAGATTATTTATGTCTTCCTTAGTGAAGACAGAAGCAAATAAGTTATTCAATTCGTCTACCATGTCCTTGTTCTCCATGATCAATTCACCAGTTTCTGACTGCAAGGGACCTACATTTGTATTAACTAAACTTTTTCTGTTCACATATCTATAAAACATTTGCAGTTAGTTTCTATGTTCCCTGCCAGTTTTCTTTCATAATCTATTTTCCATTTCCTAATTAACCCCTTTGTCCTCCTCTGCTGGAGTCTGAATTTCTCCTAGTCCTCTGGTAAGCTGCTTTTTCTGGCTAATTGGTAGGCTTCGTCTTTTGTTTTGATACAATCCCTGATCTTCCTTGTTATCCACGGATGCACTATCTTCCTTGATTTAATATTTTGCCAAACAATTGTTTTAGTTCATCCATGCAATCTTTAAATGCCTTCCATTGCATATCCACCGTCAACTCTTTAAGAATCACTTGCCAGTCTATCTTGGCCAATTCACGTCTCATACCTTCAAAGTTACCTTTCTTTAAGTTCAGAACCCTGTTGTGACATAGGCAAGCTCATCGCATCCATTTCATTTCTGTGGTAGGTGTCCATACGCACAACAAGCAACATCGCAATCACTTAATTACAGCAAATGCAAATGGCACGAGACGATCGTCTCAATGAAATTCACCGCTCATTTATTGGGCATCTGTGCGATAGTTTGACTTTTGAAACAGAAGAACGCAGAAGCTGTCCTTGAATACTCAAGTCAGGGGTCGAATTAGCATAGGAAGAGGGTCGCGTTTATGATTTGGTAAACAGTGAGGCAGCATTTAGTGAAGATATTCATGGGGGATCCACCATGCGGTTACATATTGGAATCCTACATATAAGAATGGGCGATTACTTTGATGGGTTGTATCGCTTTACACCATCTCTCTTCCCCACCCCATTTCTCCAACCTACCTATCACTCTCGCCATTTTAGTTACCTATCTCATTCGCTCCCGCTTCTCACCATCTACTCCATTGTTTCCACCTACGCATACAGGCGCGAGCACACACACACACACGCACGCACACACACACACACACACACACACGCACACGCACACACACACACACACACACACACACACACGAACACGCCACACGCACACGCGCACGCGCACACGCACGCGCACACACACACACACACACGCAAACACAAACACCACACACACACACACACACACCCACACCCACACACACACACACACACAACACAACACACACACACACACACACACACACACACACACACACAAGTCCGGCAGATCCAGCAAAATTGGAGCAATGGCAATCTCCGACAGTACCACTGTCTCCGACTATAGTTCATCTCTGCTTGCTTTGTTGTTACCTTCTCTCCCAGCTACGACTAATCTATTCCTATTGTTCCCTTCATCTCATTTCCATTTGTCCGGATTTCACACTTTATACTTCCTTATCTTCCTTATCTCTCCCCTTCAATTGTTAAGAAGTAGGTCGACGACCCCTAAACGTCACCATTCCTTCTCTCCAGAGTTGCTGCCTCACCCTTTCAGTTCCACCAGCATTTTGTGTCTATCTTATATACGTTATAGTCTAATCACGTTTGTAGTCCGAATCACCTTCAATATCAATTGATTGCATTTCCTTACATGAACTTTAAATTAACTGCACTATATTTGCCTATTTTTTCATCATTCTTCCCCGATATGAACAAGCGAAAACGTCGAGGAGTTGTGAGTCGCGAATCAGGGATAATGGCATGGTGGATTTCTCAGAGAGCACATATATTAATGTACGTTTTCGGAGCCTTTAAGGGTAGAGCTAAAACAAAACGAGCAATCACACAAGTTGGATTATACTATAGGCCACCTTAGAGCCAACGGAATAAGAAGGATCAGACGTGGCGATTGATTAACGGATGGATGCAAAAAACTGTAGTTATTGTGGTGGGTGAGCCAATGTTGACGAGGCTTACTTAAAGGCGGCATCTCCGAATGCTTCCTTAAACTGTGAGTGGATAGTCATATTGGACATCGTATTATGAAACGTGTCTGGCTTGGTGACTGATGTTACAGTGATGGACTATTTTTGGAGGTAGCGATCACCACTTCATCCATTTCTAGATTGTTTTTAATTGGGAACAGGTCTGAAATCTTTGGGAGAATGCGCATACTTGTAGTAAAGCAGATTAAAAATATCGTTAACGATAGATACCACATCGCACAGTAACTCAGAGGGAGAGATATCAACTCTGGAAGTGAAGTAATGGGTCTCGGGCCGAGAATCTTCTGAAGCAAATAAACCCTAATCGGTGGGCTCTACTTTATATACAATTTTATTTATAAACTGGTCAAATATTTCTATTTCTAACTAATAAAAAGAAACAAAATCCCTGACTTACAAAGTCATTAGTCTATGCAGGGGAATGTAGATTGGGAGCAGCTGTTAATGGTGTGGGTACTTAACAGACCACGTGGGGGGCCCTTTAGAGGCTATTGATAAAAGTGCAGAAGCAAACATGTTTCATCAAGATGGAGGGATAAGGGTGACAAAGTAAGGGCATCGTGGATGAACGTGGAGGAAGTAAAAGTATGGTAAGGAATAGTAGAGTGGATGATAACGGAAGATATACACATTCAGGAAGAGTAATCTCAGGGGTCGGACAGTTTCTCTGGAGAATAAGGAATGGGTGACCTTTCGGGTCGGGGAGTCATGAATGGACGGTCAGGGGAGAGGGACACGAGGGATATAGACCGGTGACGTAGAGAAATATGGACAAATGAAAGAAAGATATGCAAAAAAGTAACGTATGATACATTGAAACAGGCCATTATCAGCTGTAGGCGCGGTGAAATCGAGTTACAAAACAATTTAACTCGACAAACAATTTTGAAGCTAAAACAACCACTTGGTGAGGAAGTTGCCCGGAGAGAGTGCGGGATGCAAGGGTTACTTGAAGTTAGATAAATCAATATTCTTGCCTCAGGTTTGTATGCAGCCCAAGCGACATATGAGGTGTTGTTCCTCCAATTTGCGTTTGGCCTCACTCTCCACAATGGAGGAGGCCTAGGACAAAAAGGTCAGTGCGGGAATGGAAAGGGGGAATTAAAATGTTTGGCTAACGGCAGATCAGGTAGGCATAGGTTCGCCTGCACAAGTGTGCACTTCGATCGGGCGTGCATGCACTGTAAGCAGGAAGGTGTTTACAAATGTGTGCGGAAGAAACTGCAGATTTCTCTACCACCCTCCCACCCTCGACTCCGTCCAAGGACCTCGACATTATTTTTTTTTCCAGGTGAAGCAGTCCGCCTAAACTACCTGATCTCGCGGTTGCTAAACACTGTAACTCGACCTCCCATTCCACACTGAGCTTTCTGTCTTCGGGCCTCCTGCATAGTCAGAGATGTGGCCCCTCTGAAATTTAAGGAAACAGCACCTCAGGTTTCACTTGGGCTGGTTACACACACAAACGGTAGGAACATGGACTTCTCTATCTTCAAGTAACTGTTGGTTGTCCATTTCTCTCCAAACCCTTCCCCTTTCGAGTTCTCTGACCAGACTTACTGTTTCGATTACATTTTATCTGTTAGTTAGCTTTGTTGTTACCTTTCAGAAATTAACAATGATCTTTTCTACATTTTCCATGATCTTCATTCCCTTTGTCTGTTTTCACACAAATACATTACCTTATCAGTACACTTCCTTATCCATATACAATATTTATATATATATATGCAGTCTAGTGGTCAGCTTCCAATCCCACACCCTTCCAGCTTCCATCCTGGCACCACAATTGTCTGAGAAGATCCACACGATCCGAAACTCACCCGCCAGTCTTCTCCTGAGATGTTGCCTTGCCCTTGAATTACTCCAGGTGTGAGTACGTCTTTTTCTAACCCTCGAAAGTGTAATGCTCACCCAAATTCGTCACGATGAGTTCGAGTCTCGATCACCATCCGAAATCAATGTACATGCCTCTCCTAACATGGGACCTTTAAATGAACCTCTTTTTATCATAACTCCTCCGAATATATCAGGGTGGCAGAATAGGTGGTGTGTGTATTGGAATAGGGAGAATGCACGGCGGTACTCAGAGAGCACACACACAAATGGGATTATTAATATAGACCACCCTATAGCTATACGATATAGATATCGTATCAATTTGTCGATTGATTATGGATGAATGCAAATAACTGTAGTGTTATTGTGGACGGTGACTTTAACTTCCTCACATTTGATGAGGCTTACTTTGTGCAAGGGAGGATTAGATGGGGGAAGACGTAATTGGGTAGTATCCTAAACTTCCTTTAACTGTAACTGGACAGTCCAGCATACGATATACCGTATTGGACATTAAATGGAGGAAACGAGTTTGGCTAGATGACTGGTGAATGAGTATTTTTGCAGGTAGTGATTTCCATACGTCAGTTTTACGGTTGGTTATGTGAACTGGGAACAGGTTGGATGTTGGGCGTAAGAGTTTAACATGACAAACCACATTACAGAGCATGAGGCATGAGCTAGGGAATGTAGAGTGGAAGCAGCTGTTAATGGATGGGTCCACAACTGACATGTGGGAGTGGCTTAAAGGCAATTTGATCAAAGTTCAGCATCAGCATGTTACAGCAAGTTGGAGGGGATGGGGGATAATGGTGAAAAATGTAAGGGACCGCGGATCTAAAATGGAGGTCGTAGATAATAGACAATAGACAATAGACAATAGGTACAGGAGTAGGTCATTTGGCCCTTCGAGTCAGCGATGCCATTCAATGTAATCATGGGTGATCATTCCACAATCAGTTTCATGTTCCTGCCTCTCCCATATCCCCGGCTATTATTAGAGCCTATATTGGTCTCTCTTGAAAGCATCCAGAGAATCTGTTCCAGATCCTGAGGCAGATAAATTCCATTTCTGGGAGAGAGAGAAAGTGTTTCTCGTCTCCTTCTAATGGCGTACTCTTTATCTTGGACTGTGGCCCTGGTTCTGGGCTCCCCCAACATCGGGATGTATATTTGTAAATAGCTGTGGTCCCCAGCAACGATACTTGCGGTAGGCCACAGGGCACTGCTTGCAATCTGATAGGGACCCGTTAATCCGTACTCTTTATTTGCTGTCAGCCAACCACTTATCTATCCATGTCAGACTCTACCCTCAATACCATGTGCCCTAATTTTGCCCCCTATCTCCTATGTGAAACCGTATCAAATGCTTTCTGAAAGTCCAGGACATTACACCCATAGATCCCCTGTCAATTTCCTAGTTATATCTTCGAAACAATCAGAAAGATTAAGGAAAGCATGATTTCCCCTTCGTAAATCCATGCTGACTCGGACCGATACCGGTTACTGCTATCCAAATGTGCGGCTATCTTCAACTTTTATATTGACTTCCTGCTTCTTCCCCACACGATTATCAGTGCTAACTGGTCTATAATTTCCTCGTTTCTCGTTTCTCCGCCTATTCTTACAATAGTGGGATTTCATTAGCTACACTCCAATCACAGGGAGCTGATCACTGAATCTAGTAGAACATTGGGTATGATCTCCAAGCATCCACGATTTTCTAGAGCCTCTTTCGTCACCCTGGGATGCAGACATCATGGCCTTGCGGGATTTATCAGCCTTCTGTACCATCAGGACTACTCAAACACCATTTCCTGCCTAATGTGGGATTTATTTTAGATCCTCCGTAAGCCCAGATCTACTGGCCAACTACATTATATCTAGGTCTTATGAGATTATTGGTGTCCTCACTCACAGCATAAGTCAGCTCCAAAGAACCTGTTCTACACATCTGCCATTTCATTGTTCCCCATAATAATTGACCTTTTTCGGTCTTCACTAGTGTTCCAATCGTTGGTTTTAAAATTTTTTCCTCAGCAATACCAACAATAAAACTCCTTACTATCCCTGCCTTTTACATTCTTGGCTAACAATTCCTTCGTACCTCATCATTTTTAAATATTTTTATTAGAAGCAATTGTATACAAGAATAAACCATTCGGCATGGTAAAATTATACAATTATTGTAACCGCTTCATTTTTTTACCTTTTAACCTCGAAAATTTGGAAAATAAGAAAACGATAGAACAAGGAGAGAGAAAAAACTGAAAAGTGAATAGATGAGGGACTCTGGACGACAATTTAGTGTGGCCCAAAAATGCGCGAACTAAAGATATAAGTGAGGAAAAAATGGAGCATAAAAAAAAGAAAAAATAAAAATATTTAAAAAAAGTGTAGCATATACCTTGCCCCTCACCCGCACGCCACCTCACCCAACCATAGTTGGATTAAATCCCAATGTTGTTGGCCATCTATCCTTGTAAGTATTCGGTAAAGGGTGCCCAAGTCTTGGAAAATGATCTGTTTTGTTCTGCCAAACAAGCCACAATAATATTTACAAATTTAGTGTCTCGGCATGTTTGTAATCCGCATCTTCACAGTAGGAATGATGGTTGTGTTTCAAAAATTTAAGAATGAGTTTTTTCGCCCGCTGTGAGGGCCCAATATATTAGGAAACGTGTTTGGAAATAATGTTAGCTCAGAACAGCATATGACGTACTAAGAGTAATCAATTCTTGGTGTTCGGGGTCAATTTTTGTATTTATTTTTGTGGTTTGTATTATTGTCTGTTAGAAGTAAGTACAGCTAGTCTTGTACTTAAGTACCTAATTCCTGAATACATATTTTCCATTCTGTACAACTTCATACTTTTGGTTCAATAATAAAAGAAACAGTGAGAGAAAATAAAAGAGTGTATGAAACATGACAAGCGTAGTGGAAATCAGAAACAAAAGAAATATAGGTCAGAGATGAGAAGTAAAAAGATTGAAAGAAAAGGAAAAAGTAAAGAAAAGAGAAATTAGAGGTGGATCTACGATCTCATGTTTTTGCCAATCTGTCCAAGTTCTAAACCATTTAATTCTAAAGTTATGTCATGATTTGCTAACCATATGGCTGTAAAAAGTGATATAAACGGAGACAAATCTTTAAGAATTGGTCTACTTTGCCTAGTTTAAGAGGATTCTCATTTCTTCTAGATGAATGTAAGCGTTTCTGACATGTTTGAGATTCTTCATTTTGAATGGTTGGCCGCAGTAGGTGCGTTTTTGCCAAAATATAAAGTATTTGTTTTTTTGGCTGTTATTAGACCATATTTAGAAAGCTTCTTGGAATGTGGTTAGTTTACTTCCCCCTTCCATGCTCCAAAGATAATCAATTCGGTATTGGGGTTTCAATTTTGTGTTAACATAGTTTTGTAAGAATCTCAAAAAAGAAATTCATTCCAAAATGTATACAGTTTTGCACAAGGACACAAGGAATGTGATATAGTGGCATTTGAGTTAGACATTGGTCGCAAGATGGGGAAACAATTTGGAATATATTTCTTCAGTCTTGTTTTCGGAATAATATTAATCTATTGTAAAATTTTAAAGTTGAACTAGTTATGTTCTTACTTCAATTGCAAATTGGTTTTACATATGATTACATTTTTATCCACTATCGTGGTATGTTTATCAATAACTATTGTTCCTTTTCTTTTAATTGCTCTGTCGTTGGTGTTTCTATATTTAGAATTATATTATATAAGTGAGATATGAAATTGCTTGATATCTGCCTTTCTATTTATTCCTTCCTCCAATAGATCTGGCGTTAAAGTTTGATATCCTTGTATATACCTTTTCAAATAAATCTTGAATTTGAAGGCATTTGAAATATTGTATTACTTTTTCAAAATTTTATTTTATTGTAGTTTTTGGAATGATAATATGTTCCCATTTTATACATTATCCCTCACATCGTTTTAATTCTATTATTTCCCAATGGAATAAACGTTTTATCCATTAATGGATGGTTTGATATGGGGATTATTAGTTATTGAGAAAGACGGATGATTTTCTTAGTTTTAAAGTTAATTTTTATTTGTTTCAAATTCGTATTATACTATGCATTATTGGATTCTCTTGTTATTACATTGTTCAGTTTTATCGGGGGAAAGAAGGGGATCGCTCCTATATTATAAGGGGAACAATCCTCTTTCTTATTCTTATTCCAAGTATACATGATGGGCCAGAACTGTTCCAACCAGCAGATGATATTTTCAATATTCTACTCCCAATAATAATACAATAAGTTAGGGATGTCAGTCCCCTGATTCTTTTGATTTACATAGTGTTTCTAAATTCTGAGTGATTTATAAGGTTATAAATGTAAGTTATAATATCAAATTTTATTTTTTTGAAGAATGTTTTAGGCAGGGTATATTGGTATTGATTTGAAATAGGTACAATATTTGTGGTAAGAAGTTCATTTGTATCGCGTTTATTCTGCCTATTAAAGACCATCGGCTTGTGTCTTCCAAAATGTAATCAACCATTTAATTTAGTTAATAAAGGCATATAGTTTGCATTGAGTAATGATTAATAGTTCATAGTAATTTGGATGCCCAAATACTTCAATTTTTCTGTTGTAATTCTAAAAGGGAATTTCAACAGATGTGTCGACTCTGAGGTTTTATCGTCATAATTTCGCTATAGTTCCAATTCATTCTTATTTCCTGAAAAAGAACCAAATTCCTCTATTAATTTAGTATATTTGGTTTGCTAATTTGCGATTTGTTATATATAATAATATGTCGTCTGCATTAATGACATTTTATTTTTGGTGTTTGGTAATATACCATGAATATTCGGATGGCTTTCTTATACTTTCTCTAAAGGATCTATCACTAGTGCAAATTAGCAGGGGCGATAACGCACACCCCTGCTTATTGCCCCTTGCTAATTGGAATTTCGGGGGATAATATATTATTAGTCAGTATTCTAGCCGTAGGCTTATCATATATTTAATTTTACCCATGAATAATTTTATTCTCCCATGTTAATTGTTTAAATACATTGGATATAAATATTGCATCTTTTACTTGATCAAATGCTTTTTCCGCATCCAATAAATAATTGCTAGTTCTTCTTCAGTATTATGTGAGTACATTGTATTAGGCAGGCCGTATCAAATTGTATGTTTAAATGAGTATCTCTTTGGTGTGAACCTGATTGTTCTCGGATTTTTTAGTTTACTAACATATTTACTCAATCTTCTCGCTAGGGTCTTTGTTAATATTTTTTGGTCTGTATATAGAGAGTGCAATTGCTCTATATGAGCCTGGGTCTTCTAGATCGTTATCCTTTTTTGGTTATAAGTTGTATTAGTTAGTGTTTCTGGTAGTTTTTTTCTTTAAAAGTGTATATGTAATAAATCTTGAACCGTGGAGATAATTATTCTCGTAGAATCTTTTATAGATTCATTACTAAAGCCATCTGGCGCCTGGCGTTTTTGCATTGTTCAACGAACTAATTGTTTCTTCTATTTCTGTAGTGTAATCTGAGCTCCTTAATGCCTCTTGTTCCACCATATTTAATGTTGGAAGATTTTACACTTATCTAAGAAATTTGTAATTTGAGTATTCTTTGCAGAGGTTTTCGATGTATACAAGTTTTGATAAAATTGAGCAAATGTTTTATTGAATCTCTTTAGGTAGTGTAAAGTATTCCCCCTTTGTCTGATTTAATTTTAGTAATTGTATTTTCTGTGTCCCTTTTTTTCAGTTGGGCGTGCTGGATTTTATATGGGATTATTAACCAAATTCAAAATTTTCTTGTTTTGTAATTTGAAATAATCTTATTATTGTGGCCGATAAATTGTATTTAATTTTTATTTTTAGCATTATTATCTTATTAGGTTTATCTATAGTTGGTTCTTTGGCATTTTCTATAATCTTAATTGTCTAATTTTTTGTTCTACACTGCAATTGTTCAGTATTCATTATTTTTATTTTGGAAAGCTTGATATGAGATTAGTTCCTTCATTAATTACCTTAAAAGTTTCCCATAATAAGGAGGGTGAAATATCTGGTGTATCATTTGTTCTCAAAGAATAATCTCATCTGCTCTTTTAACAATATGTGCAACCTTGTGAGTTATTTAAAAATTTCGAGGTGTTAAACCTCCAAAAAAACGAAATTTTATCAGGCTTCCTTCTAATTTTTAAGAAAATGTTAACAAAGGGAATGACCAGAAACAAATACTATTATTATTGATATTTAGAATATATATATATGGAATTAGTTTTGTGTCTACTAAGAAATAAGAATACGTGAATATGTTTTATGTCTGTTGAATAAAATGAATTAATCCCTACCTGCTGGGTTAGCGATCTCCATACATCTGTTATATTCAGTATTTTTCATGTATGTATTTAGGAGTACACTCCTTTTAGATTTTATGTGAGTCCTTTTTTGTTTTGCTGATTATCCAAATATGGATATATAAAACACAATTCAACTCTCCCCCTATTATCATTTTGATGTTTAAGTTCTGAAAGTATATCCAACATTTTACTAAAGAATTGGTGGTGTTGTCAAATTAGGTGGAGCATAAATATTTATCAAAGTATGTGGAAGTGAATACATTTCTCCGTGACTATGACGTGCCTCCCCTCTTTATCTGCTATAGTATTCTTTAATTTAAATGGTTATACCTTTACGAATGATAATGCCGTGCCTCTAGATTTAGAAGTAAATGAAGAGTAGTCTGTTTGCCCAGTCCAATTTGCCTTCAGTCATTATCTGTGTTTGCTATTTCAGATGCGTCTTTGTAAGAAAATAATATCACTTTTTAAGGATTTTAATTGGGAAAAGATCTTACCCTTTTAATTGGTTCATTGCGCCCCTTTATATTCAGCTACAGAAAACGTGATTCCCCCAATTTTTTTTGTTGTTCTTCTTGCATTATGAATCATGTTTTTTTTTTTTTTTTTTTTTTTTTTTTTTTTTTTTTTTTTTTTTTTTTTTGTTTTTTTTTTTTTTTTTTTTTTTTTAATACCTTTACTTCATATGGTGCAAACCAGAACCTTATAACTCCAGGTCATAATATGAAGGGATGGTCATCCCCAGCTGTTAAGTTTTGTTGGCGTCTCCCCTTCAGAATAAACCTTGAAAAAGACCAGAAAGTGTTAGAGTCGTGAAAATATAATTAACAAACAAAAAGTGATATTTTATATCCAAAAATAAAGATATTATAATTAAAAACAAACCACCGACAGGCGGTTTAGAAAAAATCTTATTGACTTCCATGGATGATTTTATATGTTTCGCTCTGACCCCTTGACCAATTATTATTATTTGGAAGAGAGAGCGATACAAAGTTCAAAATTATATATATATAAATTAAAAAGTACTCCAATAGCTAGATTAGAAATGTAATCTGAAAGATGGAAAAAACAATACAAAATAAAAGGCAGTTCCAACATTAATTATATACTTAGAGATAACTGTAATTATGTTAATTATACATCCATATCTATAATATGCCTAGATGCATTACAATTAAGTCTCAAACTTTTGTGTCAGACAAACTGAGCAGGCTCCAAGGGGTTAGCAGATTCAGACACTTCGATAAGTTCCAGTATCTGAGTCTCTCCCACCTTTGTGCGCAATTCTAGACTTAAGTCTACTGTATCCATAAAATGTGGTTAATATGTTATTAATACTTATCAATCATATTTAATCGTATTCTTATTGTAAATATAACTACAATATGTTGAGGGATTGAGGAGTTTTTTTCATTTTTTTTTTTTCAAGTAGGCTCTTGTAGGTCTTGAAGCGGCTTTTGCTTTTGCAGGCTTCTGGCATAGGTTTCTGTCTTTTCATAAGAAAAAATCTGTTCTCTGTTATCAGGCAGGATTTCTGATAACACACAATTAAATAACAGCTCCGGTAGTTAATTTTCAGAACTCCCGTCTTCCAACTCATGTTTTAGCACATTAAAGCATTCTTCGGCACAGAAGCGAAAGAGCGACGTTTCTCACCACAACATTGACGCCACCGGAAGGGGGGTCTAATTTTATTTGAAATATTTTAGTAAAACAATCAATCAAAAATTTCCCTCAAGAAATTATGTAACTTTATACAGGAGGCAAGATAATGGGTTATGGTTGCCTTCTGGAGGAGAGATTTATCACAAAAAGAGGGGAGACATTTGGGGAAGATGCTTATTGGAGGGCGTTTAGACCGTTTGGATAAAAGTGAAAAACTATGCGGTATTGTAAATTGTATTAACGAAATGCCTAACGTTCAGAGACAGTTGTGAATATGTAGAAGGCTTTCCTCCCGTCTATAAAAATTTAGGCCAAAATTCATCTTCCCAATCTCGCCTGATTATTTCCGACGTTGTGAATTGTGTATTTAAAAGGGTATTATAAGGTACGATATTAACGTATTTGATCCGAGTCGCTATTCATGCATTCGTTATAGCATGTAAGGAGCCATTATTGACTGTCTTGGGTTAGTGTGATTTCAGATAATCTCGTTATTTGAAGATATCTAAAGTTATTGACCAATCTTCTTCAGATGGTATATCGTATGTTTTTCTTGAAATGAGAGGAGAGTCCCCATCTCATAAAGATCTCCCAGTTTTTTAATCCCAATTTTTCCAATGTGTGAACGCCTTGTCTAAATAGATGACGGCGGAAAACGAGGGACTGTTGGCGGTTGGTGTGAGCAGAAAGAGTTTACATTTCTCATTCAAGGGTTGGACTTCACTTGTTTCCAGATTCGTAAGGGTTACAATGGATAATCGGGGTTTTTATCAAACAACTGATTTCTTCAGATTTTTTGGAGCGAGAAATTCGTGCCTATATTAAAACGGCGAACAATACTGATCTCTCCATTATTAGCCAGTTTACCTGGTTGGCATGTGTTGTCCATCCAATAGATTAGTTTTTAATATTCGTTGCTCCCAGTAATAGATACAATAAAAACTAGGGAGAGCCAGTCCGCCAATTTCTTTGGGCGCGGTCCATAACATGTCGTTTATGAGTATTCTGTGTGTTTTATAATCCCAAAATACATTTGAGATCACAAATCGATTTTTTAAATACAATTTTGGGAGAAAAATCGGCAATGGATGAAATAGGTGCAGGATTTGTGGAAGGAAAGATCATCTTTATGGCAGTTATTCAACCCATGAGGGAAATCGGGAAGCGTTTTCCAAAATTGAATAAGGGCATTTAGCTTGGTGATGGTGGAGTACCTCATATTTTCTACCCGTATTGTCTTTTTGGTTATCTGCTGTTGTTTCTTTAAACATTACCCAATGATCTTTGCTTCCCGCTCTCTTTGCAAGTTGTACATATTCGCGTTAATTTTTATACCGTCCCTGACGTCCCTTGTCAGCCATGGTTATCCCTTTCTCCCCGTGGAATCTTTCTTCCTCCTCGGAAAGAGCTGATCCTGCAGGTTCTGTATTTTCCTAGCGAAACACCTGCATTTTTCGTCCCATGTCATCCCTTGCTGTGTGTAATGTGTAGGAATGAATTGCGCATGCTGGTTTAATTAAGATAGACACGAAACCCTGGAGTAACTCAGCGAGTCAGACAGGCATCTCAGTAGGAAAACGATGGGTAAACGTTTCGGGTCGGGACCTTTCTTCAGATTTAGATTCAAGTCGAGAGGGGAAACGTGTGATATAGACGTAGATATTCCAGAGATATAGAACACATTAATGAAAGATATGCAAGAAACGTAGGATGATAAAGGAAATAGGTAATTGTTAGCTGTGGGCTTGATGAAAATGAGAGACAATGAGACTCTACAAGCCAGCTTTGATGATTGGACAACGACTTGGGACGGGGGAGTTCGGTAGAAGAGAAAAAAACTGCAATGGATACGTGAAGTTACAGACATCAATATTCGTACCGCTGGCTTTTGCAAACTTTCCAAGTGAAATATGAGGGTTCTGTTCCTCCAATTTTCGTGTGTCACTCACTCTGACAATGCAGGAGACCCAGGACAGAAAAGTAATTGTGGGAATGGGTCGGGGGAATTAAACATTTGGCAAGAGGAGATCAGTTAGGCACATTCCGCCTAATTAAGTATCAATTTAGATCGGCTGTTTGTGCCACAGAAGGTAGTTGAGGCCAGCTCATGGCTATATCTAAGGGAGTTAGATGTGCCCTTGTGGCTAAAGGGATCAGGGGGTATGGAGAGAAGGCAGGTACAGGATAATGAGTTGGATGATCAGACATGCTCATATTGAATGCGGTGCAGGCTCGAAGGGCCGATTGGCCTGTCTGGCACCTAGTTTCTATGTTTCGTATGTTTCTAGTGAGCAGGAATGTATTTCCACAACACACACACTCGCTATATATATATATATATATATTATATATATATATATATATTATATATATATATATATAGTGATCTTTCGATATGTATATATGTAAGTATGTGTTTTTCACGCAAACTGAAATGTTTGTGTTATTGCTCTCACCTTTGTTATAATTGTTTACCGTGGACTTGTTTACATATTATGTTGTGCTGCTTGCAGGTACGTTTTTCATATGTTCCTAACTGGGACGTCTGACTCAATAAAACACTATTGACTATTGACGCTGGAATCCAAATTTCAGCATCAGCTTTCATTCCTGTAATGTTCATAGATGTTACCTGGCCAGTGCGGGATACAGACCAGATATTCCAGTATTAACTCCTCTGGGCCTCCATGGTCCTCCTCTTTGGAAACATAGAAATATAGAAACATAGAAAATAGGTGCAGGTGTAGGCCATTTGACCCTTCAAGCCCAGCACCTCCATTCAACTTGATTAGTGTCTGATCTTCCAAAATCAGTACCCCGTTTCTTGCTGTCTCCTTGATTATTTCAGCCCTCACAGCTACATCTAACACTCCCATAAAATAAATAGATGTGAATTGGCATTCACTGTCTTCTGTGGCAGGAATTCAAACAGTTTCGCAGATTTCTGGCTGACAAAGCTTTTCCCCATCTCAGTCCTTAAAAGGCTTAACACGTTATCTTAATCTGTGACCTTGGTTGGACTCGCTCAACATGGGGATCATTATTTACCTGCATCTAGCCTGTCCAATCCCTTAATAATGTTAGATGTTTCTATAGGAACACCCTCTCTCTTTTAATTCCAGTGAACGAAAAAGCCAGTCGATCCCATTTTTCCATCATACGTAAATCGCGTCAATCCCTGAGTGAGCCTAGTTAGTAAACCTACGCTCCTCTCCCTCAATAGCAAGAATGTCGTTCCTAAAATTAGGAGATCAACACGGCACACAACAGTCCACGCGTGGTTACACCAGCGCCTGTACAACTGCAGTAGATCACACTTGCTCCTATACTCAAATCAACTTATACTCATTGTTGGATGGTCAGCCATGATCACATTTAACGGCGGTGCTGCTGGCTCGATGGGCAAAATGTCCTACTTGCTGCACCCTATTGTCGATTGTCTATTCCCACTCCTGCATGCTTATTTCAGTGGACCGATATAACATGGCACAGCAAAGTCTGCGAACACCTCCGCCCTTTCATAATCGGATACCAGTAAAATAATAATCTGATTTCACTGTGGATAATTTGATTTTGATATTTTACCTGAAGTTAAGTACTTAATTTCACCCAATGCTCTATCCTCTGTACACGTTTGAAATAAAAAAAAAATATTTGGCATCCTGCTGTGTAACGTGTTGTTATTGTGAAATGCTGATCCCTATATGATTGTATTAATACTGGCGAGCTTTTGGGGACGAAACCTTGGTTTTTTCTGTAACTGTAATAATGTAAAGGATCGGGGGTCAGGTGGGTCGCTCGGGACATCTGTCACCTATATTAAGAGATGTGATGATATCTTTTCAGTTGTTTGGCACTGGGCTGCTGTGATAATCAGGCAGTGAATCGTCACTTTTCCAAAAATGGTAGTTGGATATTGGTCAAATAATCGCGCATTTACTATCCCGTTCTGGCTGCGATTGGTTTTTCCGGGTGAGTAGACATTTACTTCTACAAATGGTCTTCCATCTTGTTGACTCTAATGATGCCCGGGGTTTGCTGTTTACCCAAGAATCTGCTGATTGATTTAACTTGAAACAAAGCCAAGGTCCTGGAGGAACACGGCGGCTCGGCAGTTTCTGGTGAGGAAAATGGAGGTGTGATACGCCTGTCCATCCCACTCTGAGAGGCTGCCTTACCTCGCTGAGTTCCATCTACTTAGAAAACTCTTGTGCGTGGCATTTGTGATTGTTATTATTTCAAGTATCATACCTGCATTCCGTTTTTCACTCTCCAATTCATCCTCCAACACGTAGTTCCGCTTAAAGAATGGGTCTTGTTGAGTCATTGTTATGTAATCGGTCTCTCCTATAAACAACAAATAAAAACAATGAGCTGGTTTAGCTTACGTTCGTTACCTTTTTGCGTCTAGTGTCCCTCTTTAGTTTGTTATTTTTCTCTCTATATCATTCTCGTCTACATTTCTCATTTCCTTGCCGACTATGATCTGAAGAATGGGATCGACCCGACATGATCAGCAGTTCCTTTTCTCCAGAGATGTTGGTCTGAAAATCTGAGTTGCTCAGTTGGGTCTAATTTATCGGCATAAAATACTATTGTTGCAGTTCTTCCTACACAGAGTTCCTCAATCACTACAGTTGAGACACTGATGGTTGCTGCAAATCTCTCTTCGTAGTGGAGGATGCGGTATTTTCTCAATACTAACTTTGCATTTGAGTTATCTCCGTATCATAATGTAAAAACTATAATATCAGGCAAAGTTTCGTTGTTGCAATGTCGAATGTGCGTGAACGAATGCTGGTGCCAGGTCGCAAGTGACATTTCATTTTTTGCGGCACGTTCAGGGCAGTGCGGAGTAGTGCAGAATACGCACGGTGCCCGCTATAGTCTACGAACTTCACCACTATATGAAGACGGAATTGAGCCTCGATTCCCAACCTGCGACTGAGCCATTGGACTCTAATATTTGGTTTACTGTACAAGGACTGTCCTTCCGTTTAGGAAATTTAGATAGACCACGAAGCTGACTTCGGAAACATGGGTGTATGTGCGTCCTCTGCACGTGCTGCCTTTCAGCGTTTCCACTGTTTAATATATGGGCACAGTGGAAACGCTACGGCGTCGGGAAATCATTCAGTAAATGGTTATCTTGGCTGTTGGAAGCTCTGCTTCAGAAAAGCAGTTTCTTGTGTTGGACACAAACGCTGGAGTAGGCTCAGCGGGACAGGCCGCATTTGGAGCGAAGGAATGGGTAATTAATATTTCGGTTCGGGGACTTCTTCAGACGGATATTCGGGAAAATGAAAATCGAGAGATAAAGGCGATGATGTTGGATGGTGATATAGAACATGACTGAAACATCTGCAAAAACAGTAAGGCTAAATATGGAAGACATGGACTTAGTTAGCGTTTTGGGGGAGAACACGCCGGTGTGCGACTTAGTGTGTTTTGATGTTCATTTTGTCTTATATCCATGTACACCTTTAACACTCCAAAATATCCAACAAAAACAAACCTTTTATATCTCTACAACTTAAAAATTCTAATAGCCCACCCCCGTGTGTGTGTTCCAAAATAACATGCCCAAATTCTTCTCCATTAATATATTTCCCATTCATTCCCTCATTCACATCCATTGTTTTGGGAACCCGGGAGATGGTAATTAGGCGGTACAGAATATTTTCCTGTGATCTGGACGGCGGTATTAATTTTATTTCATTCATTTTAAGAATGATAATAATTTTAAGCAAACTCCAGAAATGGTGCCGACCGAGAGTACATCACGAAATCAACGAATGATTCAAATAATTGTCAGATAGCTTGATGTGACAATATATGTAATCGAGCCAGCTCATGGGCTAGCCGCATGACT
>JAVHYY010000603.1:0-45140 GCA_035221665.1 Okamejei kenojei | reverse complement strand
TTAATTAATAATTGGTCTAGGGGGCAGAGCGAAACATAAAAAAACATCTACGGAAGTCAATAACAATTTTTCTACCACCTGTTGGTGGCTTGGTTTTTAATTATAAATCTTTATTTTTGGTATTTTAATATCACTTTTTGTTTTTAATTATCTTTTCACGGACTCTACACTTTCTGGTCTTTTTCAAGGTTTTATTTCTGAAGGTGAGATGCCAACAAAAATTAACAGCTGGGGATGATCATCCTTCACTGGAGTTATAAGTTCTTGGTTGCACCATATGAAGTAAAGGTTATTCAAATGATCATAATGCAAGACGATAAACAAATAAAACTGGAGAATCACGTTTGTAGTTGGAATATAAGGGGCGCTAATGAACCAATTAAACGGGGTAAGGATCTTTGCCCAATTAAAAAGCCTTAAAAAGTTGTCATTATTTTCTTACAAGTGACGCATCTGGAATATCAAACACAGTATAAGATTGAATGCAAATTGGATTGGGCAAAATATCTACTCTTCATTTACTTCTAATCTAGAGGGACGGCTATTATCATTCGTAAAGTATACCATATAAATTAAAGAAGAATACTATAGCAGATATAGAGGGGAGGTAATGTATAGTTTACGGGAGAAATTTATTCTACTCCACTTACTTTGATAAAATATTTATGCTCCTAATTTTTGACAACCCCCAATTTTTTAGTAAAATTTTGGATATAAATTGCAGAGCTTTACATCAAAATGTTGATAATAGGGGAGATTTGAATTGTGTTTTAG
Source organism: Okamejei kenojei (assembly GCA_035221665.1). Taxonomy (NCBI): domain Eukaryota; kingdom Metazoa; phylum Chordata; class Chondrichthyes; order Rajiformes; family Rajidae; genus Okamejei; species Okamejei kenojei. Next base: position 44,366 of record JAVHYY010000603.1, on the reverse strand, counting down.
ATCATATTTGGATAATCAGCAAAACAAAAAGGACTACATAAAATCTAAACGAGTGAACTCCTAAAATAATACCTGAAAAAATTTAATATAACAGAGGTATGGTGGATCGCTAACCCAGTAAGTAGGGAATATTCATTTTATTCAACAGTCATAAAACATATTCACGTATTGATTATTTCTTAGTGGACACAAAAACAAATCCATATACATATAATTCTAAATATCAATAATGTATCATTTCTGATCATTCCCGTAACTTTTTCTTTAAAATTTGAAGGAATGACGATAAAAATGTCGATTTTGGAGGTTTACCCCCAAAATTTTAAATAACTCACAAGGTTGCACATATTTAAAAGAGCAGATGTGATTCTTCTTTGAGACAAATGATACACCAGATATTTTCACCCTCTTTATTTGGGAAACTTTTAAAGGCATTTATTAGAGGAATTATAATCTCATATCAGCTTTCCAAATTAAAAAGAATAATTACTGAACAATTGCAGTTTGAAACATCAAGAAAGTAGACAATTAGATTCAGAAAATGCCAAAGATAAACCCAATATAGTAAACATAATAAGATATAATACTAAAATATAAACTAATAAAATTTTATTCAGCCAGTATAATGAGATTATTTCAAATTACAAACAAGAAAATTGAATTTGGTGATAACCTCATAAACTCTTAGCACGCCAATGAAAAAAAGGGACACAGAAAATACTATTACTAAATTAAATCAGACAAAGGGGAATTACTAACAATACCAAAGATATTAATAAAGATTTGCTCAATTTTATCAAAACTTATATACATCGAAAACCTCTGCAAATAATACTCAAATTGCAAATTTCTATTAGTAATTGTAATCTTCAAATTAAATATGGGTGGAAAAGAGGCATTAGGAGCTCAGATTACACTACAGGAAATAGAAGAAACAATTAGTTTCGTTGAAAGAACGGCAAAACCCCAGGAACCAGATGGCTTCCGTCAATGAATTTTATAAAAGATTCTACGAAATAATTTTCCACGGTTGCATGAGATTTTTTTTAAATACATTTTTAAAGAAAATAAACTACCAGAATCACTAACTGAATCAACTATTACACTATACCAAAAAAGGATAAAGAATCTAGAAGACCTAGGCTATATAGAGCTATTGCATCCTAAATACAGCCAAAAAATATTAACGAACGACCTAGGAGTGAAGATTGAGTAAAATATGTTAGTAAACGATAAATCCGGACCAAACAGGGTTATACAAAGAGATACTCATTTAACAATTTGAGACGGTGGTCTATATAATGTACTCACAATAATACTGAAAGAAGAACTAGCAATTATTTCATGGAGGCAGAGAAAAAGCTTTTGATCAAGTAGAATGGCCAATATTTATTCAAAGTATTGGAAAAATTTAATATGGGAGTTATTTTCTTTCATGGGTAAAACTATTTTATGATAAGCGACGGCTTAGAATACTGACAGTTAATATATTTATCCCTGAATTCCACTTAGCAAGGGGCAATAGGCAGGGTGGTTGCGCGTTATCGCCCTGCTTTTTGCACTAGTGATAGAGCCTATTAGCTGAAAGTTAAGAAGCCAAACGAACATTCATGGGTATATTACAAACACTCAATAATAAAAATTTAATTATATGCAGATGACATATTATTATATATTACAAATTCGCAAATGAGCATACCAAATATACTTAAATTTAATAGAGGAATTTGGTTCTTTTTCAGGTTATAGAATAAATTGGAACAAAGCGAATAGTATGACGATAAAACTCAAGAGTGACCATCTGTTGAAATTCCCTTTTAGAATTACAACAGAAAAATTTAAATATTGGGCATCCAATTCCTAGGGAAATATTAAATCATTACTCAACGCAACAACCATATGCATTATATTAAATAAATTAAATGGGCTGATTAATTTTTGGAAAGGACATGCCGATGTTTTCATTAAATAGGCAGAATAAACGCGATAACAATGATCTTATTACCACTAAATTGTACCTATTTCAAACAATACCAATATACATACCTAAAAAATTCTTCATAAAATTAGATTATGATATTTATAAACTTTATATGGGTTTATAATCACACAGAATTAAAATAAAAACCTTGTGGTAAATCTAAAGAATCAGGGGGACTGACATCCCTAACTAGTGTATTATTATTGGGCTTGAATATTAAAAAATATATCTACTGGTTGGGAAGCTTCTGCCAACAGGTAGATTGGATAAGAAGGGAGAAGAAGAAAGGGATTGTTCCCCTTATTATATAGGAGGATCCTTCTTTCCCGATAAACTGAACAATGTAATAAACACGAAGAATCCAATTATTCATTGTATAATTACCGAATTTGGTAACAAATTAAAAATTAAAAAACTTTAAAATTAAGAAAATTATCGCTTCTTTCTCCAATAGCTAATAATCCCTCATTCAAAATCCATCCATTATTGATAAAACGTTTACCCATGGGAAAGAATGGCATTAAAATGATGGGAGAGAGTATGTATGAAATGGGAAAACTTTTATCATTCCAACAATTACAACTAAAATATATTTGAAAGTAATTTCATATTTCATATACCTTCAAATTCAAGATTATTGAAAAAGTATATTACAAGGTTATCAAACTTTAACCCCAGATCTATGGAGGAAGGAAATGAATAGAAAGGCAGAATCAAGCAATTAATATCATTCTTATATTAACATAAAATTTCTAAAATTAGAAACACCAACGACAGAAGCAATTAGAAGAGACTGGGAACAAGAGTATGATAAAAATCGAACGATAGAGGGGATAAAAATCTGTATTATATGTAAACAAAAGTTCAATGAAATGTAAGACATAAACCATAATTTCAATTTAAATTTTAACATAGATTATATTATTCGAAACAGACTGAATAAAATATTTTCAAATGTTTCCCCCTTTCTGCGACACAAATGTCTAATAAAATGCCACCGCACTATAGCACATTTCTTTGTCTCTTGTACAAAAACTGTATACATTTTGGAATTGAAATTTTTGGAATTTTTTACAAAACTATTTAACCCACCCCCACAAAATCGAACCCCAATACTGAAATGATTATTCTTTGGGATCAATGGAAAGAGGGAAGTAAACTAACTATATTCCAAGAAGCCTTCTTAATTATGGTCTAATAACAGCGAAAAAACTTATACTTAAATTTTGGAAAAACGCACCTACGCCAACATTCAAAATGTGGATCTCAAAAATATTGTCTGAAACGCTACATCTTGAAGAAATTGGAGATTCCTCTTACTAGTGCAAAGTAGACCAATTCTTAAAGATTTGGTCTCCGTTTATCAAACTTTATACAAGCATATGGTTGCAACAAAACAAACCTTAGAAATTAAATGGTTCAGAACTGGGTGACGAATGGGCAAAAATAATGAGATAGGTAGATCTCTCCTAATCTTTCATTTCTTATTACTTTTTCCTTTTCTTTCAATCTTTTACTTCTCACCTCTGTCCTTTATTTTTTTTTTTTACTTTCTGTTTTCTACTTGCTTGTCTATCTATTTCCGACACTCTTTATTTCTCTTTTCTCTCACTGTTCTTTTTTTATTGCACCAAAAATATATGAAGTTGTACAAGAATGAAATAATATGTATTTATGTATTATGTATTAGGTACTTAAGTACCAGACTACTGTACTTACTTCTAACAAAAATAAACAAACAAAAAAAAAAAAAAAACACCCAAAGATTGAACCTTCTGAACCAACCTTCCATGGGGAACCTTGTCAAAGGCCTTACTGAAATCCATATAGACAACATCCACTGCTTTACCCTCATCAATTTCCCTAGTTACCGCTTCAAAAAATTCAAGAAGGTTTGTCAAACATGACCTTCCAGGCACAAATCCATGTAACTACCCCTTCTTCCCCCTTCTACCCCTTTCTACCCCATTTCTACCCCTATCTACCCTATCTCTACGCCCTTTCTACCCCTCTCTACTCCCTAACCCCCTCTCTACCCCCTCTATTAACCCCCCTTAGAATACCACCCTCTACCCCTCCTCTCATCCCCTCTCTATCCCCTCTCTAAACCCCTCTATCCCCCCTAACCCCTCTATCCCCTTTAAATACCAGTCTACCCCTCTCTATCTCCCTCTAACCCCCCTACCCCGTCTATCTCCCTCTATCCCCCTCTGCCCCCCTCTATCGCCCTGTAACCCCTCTACCCCCCTCTACCCACCTCTACATCCCTCTGCCTCCTCTACCCTCCTCTACGCCTCTCTTCCCCCTCTGCCCTCCACTACTCCCCTCTCTCCCTCTAACCCCCCCCACCAAACCCCTCTACCTCCCTCTAACCCTCTTACCCTCTCTACCCACCTCTACATCCATCTACACCCCCCCTATCCCGTTCTAACCCCCTTTACCCCCGCTTTTACCTCCCCCTCCATCTCCCTCTACCCCCTCTATCATCACTCTGCCCTAACTCTACTAACACCCCTCTAACCCACTCTATCTCCCTCTACCCCTCTCTATTCCACCTGTACCACCCTCTATCTCCTCCACCCACCTCCATCTCCCTCTACTCCCTCTATCACCCTCTACCCCCCTTCTATCCCCCATCTACCCTCCATACGCCCCTCTTCACCCTAAACCTCTACCCCCCCTCTATCCCTTTCTAGCACCCCTCGACACCCCAACACGATTCCCGCTTCTCCCCTACCCACTCTAGCCCTATCTGCACCCCGCTGTCTCCCTCTACCCCCCATCTAACCCCCTCTATCGCCCTTCCATCCCCCTCTCTACTTAACCTCCCTCCCCGCCCCCTCAACCCCCCCTCTTATCCCCCTCTATCCCCCTCTCTATCCACATTACCATTCTCTATCCCCTCTACCCCCCTATTCCCCCTCACACAGCCCCTCTAAACCCTCTAAAGACCCCCTCTATCCCCCTTCTAATCCCCCTCTACCCCTCTCACCCCGCATCCTCTTTTAATCCCACTTACACCACTTCTATCCCCCCACCCTACCCCCTTTCCCCCCCCCACACCCCCCACCCCCCCCCCTCTAACCCTATCTACCCCTCCCCACTCTATGCACACCCCTCTACCCCCACTCTAGCCCTCTATCCCCTCTCTATCCCCATCTACTGGCTCCTATCCCCCCACCCCCTCTACCACTCCATCTGTACCCCCTCTACCCCCATCTAACCCCCTTACCCACACCTCCGCTATCCCCCTCCTGTCCCACTCTATCCCCCATCTAACCCCCTCTACCCTCCTCTATCTCCCTCTAATCCCCTTTACCCCCTCCATATCCCCCTCTAGCCCCCTCTACCCCCCCTCTATCATCCTCTGCCCCACTCTACCCCCTCTACCCCGCTCTATCCCCCTCTACCCTTCTCTATCCACCTTTACCCACGTCTATCTCCCTCCACCCACTACACTCCACCCCTTCTATCACCCTCTACCCCCTCTAGGCCTCTCTGCACTCCGCTGTCGCCCTCTACCCTCTAGTACACTCTATCGCACTCTATACCCCTCTCTACCCATCTCTACCCCCCTCTACCCCCCTCTACCCCCCTCTACCACCCCTCTAACGCCTCTCCCTTCTACACTCTCCCCCACCACCATTACCCTCTCTAACCCCTCTCTATACCCCTCGACACACCCTCTACCTCCCTCTACCGCATCTACACACTACCCCTCTAACCCCCTCTATCCCCTCTATCGCCCTCCTCCCTTCTTACGCCTTCTCCCCCCCTCTCCCCCCGTCTATCACCCTCTAGTCCCCCTCTAACCTACCTCTACCCCTCTCTATCCCTCTACCCCCCCCCACATCCTCTACCCCCTCTAACATCTCTACCCCACTCTACCCCTTCTATCCCCCTCCAACCCCTCTATCCCCCTGTACGCCCTACCGCCCCTACCCACCCTCCTTAACCCTCTACCATCTCTACGCCTCCTAACCCCCTCTACCACTCCTCTAACCCTTCTCTATAACCCCTCTACCCCCCTCTACACCTCTACCCCTCTCTAACACCACTACCGCCTCTAACCCCTTCTATTCCCCTCTACATCTCTCTATCTACCTTTACCCCACTCTACCCCCTTCTATCCCCATACACCCCCTCTATCCCCCTCTACCCACGCTATCCCCACAACCCCCTCTAAGGCCCCTCTATCCCCTCTCTATCCCCCTCTATCTCCACTATCCCCTCTACCCCCCTCTATCCCCCTCTACCCCCTCTATCCTCCTCTACCCACTCTAACCTCCTCTACCACCCTCTACCCCACCCGCGCTATCTCCATCCCCCTCTATCCCCCTTCACCCCCCTACCTCCTCTACCTCCTTACCTCACCTCTATCCCCTCTACCCCCCCTCTACCCCGTCTACCCCCTCTATCCCCCGCCATCCATCTCTATCCCCTCTACCCCCTATATCCCCCTCTACCCCGCAACCCCCCTCTACCCCTTATATCCCCCTCTCTTACCCCTACTCCCCCAACCCCCTCTACCCCATTTACCCCCCTCTATCCCCATCTACCCCCCTCTATCCCCCTCTACCCACCTCTCTATCCCTCTCTACCCCCTCTACCCTATTCCCCTCCACCCCCCGCTATCCCCATCTAACCCCTCTATCCCCCCTCACACTCTACCCCCCTCTATTCCTTTCAACCCCCTTTATCCCCTCTATCCCGCCCTACACCCCCTTTACCCCCTCCTACTACCACCTCTAACTACCCCCCTCTATCTCCCTCTAATCCCCTCTATCCACCTCCACCCCCTCTACCCCTCTACACACCCCTCTATACCTCCATATCCCCCTCTAGTCCCCTCTAACCCACTCTATCCCCTCTATCCCCCTCTACCCTCTCTACACCCCACAAACCCCCCTCTACCCTCTCTACCCCCTCCATCCCCTCTAACCCCCTCTATGCCCCTCTATCCCCCTCCACCCCCCGCTACCCCCCCTTTACCCCCCTCTAACCCCCATTACCCCCTCTACCCCCTTTACCCCCTTCTATCACCCTCTAACCCCTCTATCCCCTCTACCCCCTCTCTATCCCTCTCTACCCCCCCCCCTCTATTCCCCTCTACCCCCTCGATATCCCCCTTTAACCTCTATCCCTCTACACTCTCTAACAACCCTCTATCCCTTCAACCTCCCTTTATCCCCCTCCATGCGCCTCTACTCCCTCTACCCGCCTCTACCCCCCTCTACCCCCTCTTCTACCCCCTCTACCCCCTCTATCTCCCTCTAATCCTTCTATCCACCTATAGCCCCTCTACGCCCCTCCACACCCCTCTATACCTCTATATCCCCCTCTAGTCCCCTCTAACCCACCTTATCCCCTCTATCCCCTTCTACCCCCTCTACCCCCTCCATCCCCCTCAGCCCCTTTCCCCCCCATCCCCCATCTACTCCCTCTATCCCCTCTACCCTCTCTATCCACCTTTACCCACCCTCTATCTCCCTCCACCCACTCTACCTCTTCAATCACCCTCTACCCCCCTCAATCCCCCTCTACCCCCACCCACCTCTACCAGCCCTAACCCCTCTACCCCCCCGTATCCCCTTCTAGCCCCCTCTACCCCGTTCTATCCCCCTCTGCCCCCTCTCTACCCCCCTCTTACCCCCTCTAGCCCTCTCTGCACCCCGCTGTCTCCCTCTACCCCATCTACCGCCTCTATCGCCCTCTATCACCCTCTCTACCCCTCCCTAACCCCCTCTAACGCCTCTACCCCCTACTCCCTCTAACCCAGTCTATCCCCCTCTATCGCCCTCCAAGCCCATCTAACCATATAACCATATAACCATATAACAATTACAGCACGGAAACAGGCCCTCTCGGCCCTTCCAGTCCGTGCCGACCATTTGTTTTCCCCTAGTCCCATCTACCTGCTCCATTCCCTCCATACCCCTCCATTCCCTTCACGTCCATATACCTATCCACTTTACTTTTAAAGGTTAAAATCGATCCTGCCTCCACCACTTCTGCTAGAAGCTCATTCCATACAGCCACCACCCTCTGAGTAAAGAAGTTCCCCCTCACGTTACCCCTAAACTTCTGTCCCTTAATTCTCATGTCATGCCATCTTGTTTGAATCTTCCCTACCCTCAATGGGAAAAACGTATCCACGTCAACTCTGTCTATCCCTTTCATCATTTTAAAGACCTCAATCAAGTCCCCCCTTAACCTTCTGCGCTCCAAAGAATAAAGACCTAACTTGTTCAACCTTTCTCTGTAACAGAGTTGCTGGAACCCTGGCAACATTCTAGTAAATCTCCTCTGTACTCTCTCTATTTTGTTGACATCCTATTCTCTCTCTATTTTGTTGCCATAACTCGGCGACCAAAATTGTCCACCATACTCCAGAATTGGTTTTACCAATGCCTTGTACAATTTTAACATTACTTCCCTACTCCTATATTCAATGCTCTGATTTATAAAGGCCAGCATACCAAAGGCTTTCTTTACCACCCTATCTACATGCGATTCCACCTTCAGGGAACTATGCACAGGTATTCCTAGATCCCTCTGTTCCACAGCATTCCTCACCAGTTCGCCTATCGCCCAAACAGGTCCACAGAAGACGCCATCACCGTAGCTCTCCACTTTGTGCTGAGCCACCTGGAGCTGGGGCAGAGCTACTTCCGGATGCTCTTTGTGGATTGCAGCTCAGCTTTGAATACTATCATCCCGGACATTCTCATCGACAAACTGGTCACTCTCGGCCTCCACACTCTCACATGTGCCTGGATAAAGGACTTCCTCACCAACCGGCCCCGGACGGTGAGACTCGGCCCCCAGCTCTCCTCCACTCGCATGTTGAGTACCGGCTCCCCACAGGGCTGTGTGCTAAGCCCCCTCCTATACTGTCTCTACACCCACGACTGTAGTCTGGTCCACAACAACAACTGCATCGTCAAGTTTGCTGACGACACTACAGTAGTCGGACTCATCTCAAGGGGAGACGAGGCAGCCTACAGAGAGGAAGTCTTGAAGTTGACAACCTGGTGCTCAGAAAACAACCTGGTTCTGAACACCAAGAAAACCAAAGAGCTCATTGTCGACTTCAGGAGGCACAGCACTGACTTAGCTCCCTTATACATCAACGGTGAGTGTGTGGAGAGGGTCTACAACTTCCGGTTTCTCGGCGTCCTTATCTCTGCTGACATCTCCTGGACAGATAACATCACAGTGGTCATCAAGAAGGCTCAGCAGCGGCTGCACTTCCTGAGGGTCCTCAGGAAGCACAACCTGGACTCCAACCTGCTGCTGACCCTCTACCGCTCGTCCATTGAGAGCCTGTTGACATACTGCATTACAGCATGGTACGGCAGCTGCACCATGGCAGACAGGGAGAGGCTTCAGAGAGTAGTTAGGGCAGCACAGAAGATCATCGGCTGCCCTCTCCCCTCTCTGATGGACATTTACACCTCCCGCTGCCTCAGCAGGGCGAAGAACATTATCAAGGACAGCTCCCATCCTGCATTTGGCCTGTTCAACCTGCTGCCCTCAGGGAGGCACTATAGGTGCATCAGCACAAGGACAAATAGACTCAAGAACAGTTTCTTTCCAAAATCCATTATCTCCCTGAACTCACACATGCACTGACTTCACAGCCTAACCCCCGGACCTTCATCTATCCACCTACTGTAATTTGTACTGTAACTGTAATTCTATTTATCCATTGCCTTTTATAGATATGGACATAGCGTCGCAGAAACTGTGCACCTTATTCCCCCCCCCCCCTTTTTGTTTTTACACTGAGTAGGAGCAGCTTTTAATCTCATTGTACATGTGTATAGTGAGAATAAAAAGGCATTCATTCATTCATTCGTTCATCACCCTCTACCCCCATCTATCCCCTCTACCCCCCTACCCCCCTCTACTACCCCTAACCCGTTCTACCCCCCCTTGTATCCCCTTCTAGTCCCCTCTGCCCCCACTCCATCCCCCTCTACCCCCCTCTACCCCCTCTACCCCCTCTATCCCCTCTAGCCCTCTCTGCGCCCCGCTGTCTCCATCTATCCCCATCTACCCGCCACAATCGCCCTCCATCCCCCTCTCTACCCCCTCTACCCCTCTCAACCGCCTCTACCCCCTATCCCCTCTAATCCCCTCTATCAGAGGTGGTTTTGTTTGGACCCAATGGCTGCCGTGATCCTCCCTTTGTTGATTTGGGCCCATTGGCATTGTCCGTAAGGCCAACCGTTTTGAACCTGGGTTTTAGGATGGACAGTGATTTTAAACTAGATAAACAAATAGGCGCGGTGGTTAAGTCCAGCTTCTTTCACCTAAGGAAGCTGGCAAAGGTGAAGCCCATTCTCGAGCGGCAGCATTTTGAAACAGTAATCCATGCCTTTATTACATCTAGGCTGGATTATTGTAACGCACTCTACTCTGGAGTCGCAAGAGCTTCATTGGCTCGTCTCCAGCTTGTCCAAAATGCCGCCGCTCGCCTTTTGACCGGAGCTCGAAAGAGGGAGCACATTACGCCAATTTTGGCCTCCCTTCACTGGCTCCCAGTGCATTTTCGAGTTCACTTCAAAATTCTTTTGTTTGTTTTTAAATCGCTGAATGGGCTCGCCCCGTCTTATCTCTCTGAGCTGCTCCACCTATATGCTCCTGCCCGGTGCCTCAGGTCAGCTGATCAGCTGCTCCTTGAGGTACCAAGGTCTAATCGGAGGCTCAGAGGGGATAGAGCCTTTTCTGTTGCCGCTCCGGCACTCTGGAACACCTTGCCGCTGCACATCAGACAGGCCCCCTCACTGTCCATCTTCAAATCCTCCCTCAAGACTCATTTTTATTCCTTGGCTTTCGACACTGGCTGAGGCTTTGCTCCTGTTCTTAGTGCTTTTAATGTCTTTTAACTTTTAGAGTGTGTTTTTTATAGTCCTTCGTCTTACGGTTTTTAATGGTTTGTAATGCCTTGTCCATGAGTTCTCATGTACAGCACTTTGTGGCAACTGTAGTTGTTTAAAGCGCTTTATAAATAAAGTTATTATTATTATTATTATTATTATCTCCCTCTATCGCCCTCCATCCCCTTCTCTATGCCCATTACCCCCCTCCACACGCCTCTATACCTCTATATCCCCCTCTAGTCCCCTATAACCCACTCTACCCCCTCTATCCCCCTCTACGCCTCATTCATCCTCACACCCCCTCTACCCCCAGTACCCCCTCCATCCCCCTCACCCCGTCTACTCCCTCTATCCCCCTCTATCCCCCTCTACCCCCGCTACCCCCCTCTACCCCCTCTACCCCCTATACCCCCTTTTATCCCCCTCTACCCCCTCTATCCCCTCTACCCCCTCTACCCCCTCTAAATCCCATCCACCCCTACCCCCTCTACCCCCCTCCATGCCCCTCTATACCATATCCCCCTCTAGTCCCCTCTAACACACTCTATCCCCTCTATCCCCCTCAATCCCCCTCTACCCCATCTACCACCCTCCACCCCCTCACCCCCCTCTACCCCCCATTTATCCCCCATCTATCGCCCTCTACCCCTCTCTACCCCCCTCTACCCCCGCTACCACCCTCTACCCCTCTAGCTCTCTCTGCACCCCGCTATCTCCCACTACTCCCATCTACCCCCCTCTATCGCCCTCCATCCCCCTCTCTACCCCTCTCTAACCCCCTCTACCCCTCTCTACCCCCCTCTAATGCCTCTAACCCCCTCTACACCTCTCTACACCCTCTCCCCCTATTACCCCTCTCTACCCCCTCTCTACCCCCTTCTACATCCTCTACCGCCTCTATCCACAACCCCTCTAACCACCTCTATCCCCCTCTATCGCCTTACATCCCCTACTCTACGCCCTCTACCCCCCTCTACGCCCTCTACCCCCTCTATCCCCATGTATCCCCCTCTAACCTCCGCTATCCCCCTCTATCCCCCTCTATCCCCTCTATCCCCTCCATCCCTCCCTACCCCCGCTATCTCCCTCTACCCCCTCTATCCCCCTCTTTCCCCCTCTCTACACCCTCTACCCGCCGCTATCACCCTCTACCCTACTCAACCCCCTCTCTATCCCACCTTCTACCCCTCTCTACCCCCTCTACCCCCCTTTATCCTACTCTATCCCTATTCCAGTCTTGTCTCCAGTACCCCCTATAAACCCCTATATCCCCCACTACCCCCTCCACCTCTTCAAATTTCACGGGCATTGGAACCAGTTCAGGGGGAAGTGGGACCAGTGCAAACAGGACGGTCTGCACCTGGGCTTGAAGGGAACCAATGCCCTTGGGGGAGTGTTTGCTAGTGCTGTCAAGGAGGATTTAAGCTAATGTGGCAGGGGGATGGGAGCATGAGCAGAGAGACAGAGGGATGTAAACTGAGGGCAGAAGCAATAGGTAGCAAGGTGAAACGTAAAAGTGGTAGACAGAAAAATACAGGGCAAAAATCAAAAAGGGCCACTTTTCAACATAATTGTATAAGGGGTAAGAGTGTTGTAAAAACAAGCCTGAAGGCTTTGTGTCTCAATGCAAGGAGCATTCGTAATAAGGTGGATGAGTTGAATGTACAGATAGTTATTAATGAATATGATATAGTTGGGATCACGGAGACATGGCTCCAGGGTGACCAAGGCTGGGAGCTGAACATCCATGGATATTCAATATTCAGGAGGGATAGACAGAAAGGAAAAGGAGGTGCAGTAGCGTTGCTGGTTAGAGAGGAGATTAACGCAATAGAAAGGAAGGACATTAGATTGGAGGATGTGGAATCGATATGGGTAGAGCTGCAAAACACTAAGGGAGATAGAGGGGATAGAGGGGACTGCAATCTACATAAAGATTTGGTGAATCAAATTGGCAGGGGTGCTGAGGAAGAGTATTTCTTGGAATGTATGCAGGATAGTTTTCTAAAGCAACATGTAGAGGAACCAACGATTGAGCAGGCTATTCTAGACTGGGTACTGAGTAATGAGGAAGGGTTAGTTAGCAGTCTTGTTGTGCATGGCCCCTTGGGCAAGAGTGACCATTATATGGTTGAATTCTTCATTAGGATGGAGAGTGACATTGGTAATTCAGAAACAAGCGTTCTGAACTTAAAGAAAGGTAACTTTGAGGGTATGAGACGTGAATTGACCAAGATAGACTGACAATTGATTCTTAAAGGGTTGACAGTGGATATGCAATGGAAGGCATTTAAAGACTATATGGATCAATTGTTCATACCAGTTTGGCAAAAGAATAAATCAGGGAAGGTAGTGCATCCGTGGATAACAAGGGAAATCATGGATAGTATCAAAACTAAAGATGAAGCATACAAATTAGCCAGAAAAAAGCAGCCTACCAGATGACTGGGAGAAATTCAGAGTCCAGCAGAGGAGGACAAAGTGCTTAATTAGGAAAGGGAAAATAGATTATGAAAGAAAACTGGCACGGAACATAAAAACGGACTGCAAAAGTTTTTATAGATATGTGAAGAGAAATAGGTTAGTTAAAACATATGTAGGTCCCTTGTAGTCAGAAACTGGTGAATTGATTATGGGGAGCAAGGACATGGCAGACCAATTGAATAACTACTTTGGTTCTGTCTTCACCAAGGAAGACATAAATAATCTGCCGGAAATAGCAGGGGACCACGGGTCAAATGAGGTGGAGGAACTGAGTGAAATCCAAGTGGTGTTAGGTAAATTGAATGGATTAAAGGCGGATAAAGCCCCAGAGCCAGGTAGGCTGCATTCCAGAGTACTTAAGGAAGTAGCCCCAGAAATAGTGGATGCATTAGTGATAATTTTTCAAAACTCCTTAGATTCTGGAGTAGTTCCTGAGGATTGGAAGGTAGCTAATGTAACCCCACTTTTTAAAAAGGGAGGGAGAGAGAAAACGGGGAATTACAGACCAGTTAGTCTAACATCGGTAGCGGGGAAACTGCTGGAGTCAGTTATTAAAGATGGGATAGCAGCACATTTGGAAAGTGGTGAAATCATTGGACAACGTCAGCATGGATTTATGAGAGGTAAATCATGTCTGCCGAATCTTATAGAATTTTTTGAGGATGTAATGGATAAGGGAGAACTTGTGGATGTGTTATATCTGCACTTTCAGAAGGCTTTCGACAAGGTCCCACATAAGAGATTAGCATACAAACATAAAGCACACTGTATTGGGGATTCAGTATTGATGTGGATAGAGAACTGGCTGGCAGACAGGAAGCAAAGAGTAGGAGTACCATATAACCATATAACCATATAACCATATAACCATATAACAATTACAGCACGGAGACAGGCCATCTCGGCCCTTCCAGTCCGTGCCGATCATTTTTTTTCCCCTAGTCCCATCTACCTGCACTCAGACCATACCCCTCCATTCCCTTCACGTCCATATACCTATCCACTTTACTTTTAAATGTTAAAATCGATCCTGCCTCCACCACCTCTGCTGGAAGCTCATTCCACACAGCCACCACCCTCTGAGTAAAGAAGTTCCCCCTCACGTTACCCCTAAACTTCTGTCCCTTAATTCTCATGTCATGCCCTCTTGTTTGAATCTTCCCTACCCTCAATGGGAAAAGCTTATCCACGTCAACTCTGTCTATCCCTTTCATCATTTTAAAGACCTCAATCAAGTCCCCCCTTAACCTTCTGCGCTCCAAAGAATAAAGACCTAACTTGTTCAACCTTTCTCTGTAACATAGTTGCTGGAACCCTGGCAACATTCTAGTAAATCTCCTCTGTACTCTCTCTATTTTGTAAACGGGTCTTTTTTCAGAATGGCAGGCAGTGAATAGTGGGTTACCACAAGGCTCAGTGCTGGGACCCCAGCTATATACAATATATATTAATGATCTGGATGAGGGAATTGAATGCAACATCTCCATGTTTGCGGATGACACGAAGATGGGGGGCAGTGTTAGCTGTGAGGAGGGCGCTAAGAGGCTGCAAGGTGACTTGGATAGGTTGGATGAGTGGGCAAATGCATGACGGATGCAGTATAATGTGGATAAATGTGAGGTTATCCACTTTGGCGGCAAAAAACAGGAGGGTAGTCTATTATCTGAATGGTGGCCGATTAGGAAAAGGGGAGATGCAACGAGACCTGGGTATCATCGTACACCAGTCATTGAAAGTAGGCATGCAGGTGCAGCAGTCTGTGAAGAAAGCGAATGGTATGTTAGCATTCATAGCAAAAGGAGGGAGGTTCTACTGCAGTAGTACAGGGGCTTGGTCAGGCCACACCTGGAGTACTGCGTACAGTTTTGGTCTCCTAATCTGAGGAAAGACATTCTTGCCATAGAGGGAGTACAGAGAAGGTTCACCAGACTGATTCCTGGGATGGTAGGACTTCCATATGAAGAAAGACTGGATAGACTCAGCTTGTACTCGCTGGAATTTAGGAAATCGAGGGGGGATCTTATAGAGACTTACAAAATTCTTAAGGGGTTGGACAGGCTAGGTGCAGGAAGATTGTTCCCGATGTTGGGCAACTCCAGAACAAGGGGTCACAAATTAAGGATAAGGGGGAAGTCTTTTAGGACCGAGATGAGAAGATCTTTTTTCACGCAGAGTGGTGAGTCTGTGGAATTCTCTGCCACAGAAGGTCGTTGAGACCAGTTCATTGGCTATATTTAAGAGGGATTTAGATGTGGCCCTTGTGGCTAAATGGATCAGGGGTTATGGAGAGAAGGCAGGTACAGGATACTGAGTTGGATGATCAGCCATGATCATATTGAATGGCGGTGCAGGCTCGAAGGGCCGAATGGCCTACTCCTGCACTTATTTTCTATGATTCTTTGATTCTACCCACTCTATCCCCCTCTATCCCCTCTACCCCCCCTCTGTCCCCCGCTGTCCATCTCTACCCCCTCTATCCCCTCTATCGCTCACTACCCCCCCCGCTATCCCCTTCTCCCCATCCCCCTTTCCCCCTCTCTACCCCCTCAACCCGCCGCTATCATCTTGTACCCTACTCAACCCCCTCTCTATCCCACCTTCTACCCCTCCCTACCCCCCTCTGCCCCTCTATCCCACTCTACCCCCCCCCCATCCCAGTCTATCCCCCTGTACCCCTATATCCCCCCATATCCACCTCTACCCCTATACCTCCTCTATCCACTCTATCCCCCTCTATCCCATCTACACCCCTCTACCCTCCTCTACCCCCTCTACCCCATCTAGCCCCACTGCCCTCACTATTCCCCTGTACCACCTCTACCCCCCTCTTCCCCCTCTATCCCCCTTTACCCCTTCTAGCACCTCTCTACCCCCGCTAACCCCCTCTACCCCACTCTATCCCCCTCTACCCCCTCTACCCCCCTCTATCCCCCCTCTAATCCCCCTCTACTGTCCCCTTTATCCCCCTCTATCCCCATCTATCCCCCTCTACCCACTCTATCCCCCATCTATCCACCTCTACCCCCGCTATCCCCTCTATCCCCCTCTATCCCCGGCTACCCATCTCTATCGCCTTTTAACTCCCTCTACACTATCTCCCTCTATCCCTCAACCCCCCTCTATCGCCCTCTATCCCCCACTATACACCCTCTACACCCCTCGTCCCCCTCTGCCACCCTCTACACCCCTCTCTCCCTCAACCCCTCCACCCCCTTCTACCTCACTCTATCCCCCTCTATCCCCCTCTAACCCCTCTATCTCCCTCTACCCTCTCTATCACCCTCCATCCCCCTCTTCCCCCCCGCTATCCCCCTCAATCCCCCTTCTACTCCCTCTATCCCCCTCTACCCCCTGTATCCCCCTCTATCCCGCACTACCCCCTGTAACCCCCTGTACCCCGTCCATTCTCCTCATCCCCCGCTACCCCTTCTATCCCCCTCTATCCCCTCTACCCACCTCTACCCCCTCTAACCCCCTCTACCCCCATCTACGCCCCTCTAGCCCCCTCTATCTCCCTATATCCACTCTACCCCCCCCTCCACAACCCTCCACCTCCATCTATCCCCTCTATCCCCCTCTATCCCCCTCTGCCCCTCTATCTCCCTCTACCCCCCTCTACCCCTCAATCCCCCTCGATCGCCCTTCTATTCCTCTATCCTCTTCTACCCTTCTCTATCCCCCCTACCCCTTCTGCCCTCTACCTCCCCTCTAACCCCTCTAACCCCTCTACCCCCCTCTATCCCCATCTACACACCCTATATCCCCCATCTACCCCCTCAATCCCCCTCTACCCCCTCTACCCCTCTATCCCCCTCTATCCCCTTATATACGCTCTATCCCCTCGACCCCCCTCTACGCCCCGCAATCCCCCTCTCCCCCCCTCTACCCCCCTCTACGCCCAGCTATCCCCCTCTCCCCCCCTCTACCCCCTTTCTATCCCCCCTCTACCCCCCTCTAACCCCCACTCAACCCCCTCTATCCCCCTCTATCCTGCTCTGTCCTCTCTATCCCCTCTAGACCCCTCTACACCCCGCTATCCCCCTACCCCCTCTAACCCCACTCTATCTGCCTGTACCCCCTTCATCCTCCACTACCCCACCTCTATCCCCCTTTAGCCCTCTACCCCCTCTATCCCGCTCTATCCCCTCTACTCCCTCTACCCCATCTATCCCCCTCACCCCCTCTACCACCCTCTATCCCCATCTACCCCTGTATCCCCTCTATCCCCTCTACCTCCCTCTACCCCCTCTACCCCCTCTGCCCCCCTCAATCCCCCTCTACCCCATATACCCCCTCTATCCCCCTCTACCCACTCTATCCCACCCTACCCCCTCTATCCCACTGTAACCCTAAACCCCCCTCTTCTGCCCCCTCTACCCAACTCTACCCCCACTATCCCCTTCTACCCGCCTCTACCCCGCCCTATCCCCTCTATCCCCTCTATCCCCCTCTATCCCCCTCTACCCCCCTCTACACCCCTATTATATCTCCGTCTACTCCACTCTATCCCCCTCTATCCCGCTCTACCCTCTCCACCCCCCTCTATCCCTCTATATCCCCCTCTACCCCCTCTAAACCCCTCCACCTCCTCAATCCCTCTATATCACTATCTAGCCCCCTCTAACATACTCTATCCCCTCTATCCCCTTCTACCCCTCTACCCCCCTCTATCCCACTCTACCCCCCTCCACCCCCTCTACGCCCCTCTATCCCATCTACCCACCTCTACCCTCTCAACCCCCTCTAAACCCCCTCTATCCCCCTCGATCCCCCTTCTACTCCCCCTCTAACCTTCTCTATCCCCTCTACCCCCCAGTATACCCCTCTATCCCCCCACTACCCCCCTGTACCCCCCTCTATCCCCCTCTTACACCCTCTATCTCCTCCATCCCCCTTGTAGCCGCCCCTCTACCCCATCCATTCCCTCTACCCCCTCTACCCCCTTTACCCCCCCCCTCTACCCCTCTACACCCCTCTATCCCCTCTAAACCCTCTACACCCGACTACCCCATCTATCCCCTCTAACCCCCTCTACTCCTCTCTATCCCTCTCTATCCCCTCTACCCCCCTCTACCACCCTCTAACCCCCACCCCCCTCTAAACCATCTACCCCCTATACCCCCTCTACCCACTCTACCCCCCCCCCGCTATCCCCTCTAACACCCTCTATCCGCTCAATCCCTCTAACCTCCTCTACACACTACTATCAACCTCTACCCCCTCTCTATCCCCCCCTCTACGCCACTCTATCCCCCACTATCCCCCATTGTATCCCCTCTACCTCCATCTACCCTCCTCTATCCCCCTCTAATCCCGCTCTATCCTATCTATCCCTCTACCCCCTCTACACCCCGCTAACCCCTCTATCCCCTCTATCCCCTCTACCCCCTCTACCCCTCTCTATCCGCCTCTATCCATTCATCCCCACTACCCCCTCTATCCGTCTCGACCCCTTCTATGCCCACTATCCCCCTCTATCCACTCTATCCCCCTTTGGACCCTCTACACCCCTCTATCCCCCTCTACCCCCTCTGCCCCCTTTATCCCCTCACCCCCTCTACCGCCCGCTGTCCCCCATCTACCCCCCTCTACCCCCTCTATACCCTCTACACCTCTCTACCCCCTCTACCACCTCAACCCCGCTTCACCCCCCTCTATCCCCTTCTACCCCCTATACCCCCATCTATCCCCCTCTACCGCCTCTTACCCTCGTTCTACCACCCTATATCCCCCTCTAATCACCTCTACCTCCTCCAGCCCCTCTATCCGCCCTACCCCCGTCTATCACCTCAACCCCTCTATCCCCCTCTACCCCCCATCCCCTCTATCACCCTCTGTCCCTCTATCCCCCACTATCCCCCTCTATTCCCCTCTATCCCCTCTACCCCCTCTATCCCCCATCTACACCCTTCTGCCCCTCTATCCCTCCTATCCCCTCTACCCCACTCAGCCCACTACACCCACCACTATCCCCCATTGTACCCCCCTCTTATCCCCCTCAACCCCCCTCTATCCCCATCTACCCGTCCTCTACCCCTCTACGCACCTCTACCCCCTCTACGCCTCTATCCTACCCCCACTATCCCCCCTCTATCCCCCTCAACCCCCCGCTATCCCCTCTACCCTAGCGCCCTTTATCCCCTCTACCCCCCTCTACCACGTCTACCTCTTTTACCCCCTCTACCACGTCCACCTCTTTTACCCGCTCTATCCCTCTACCCCTCACTACCCCCTCTACCCCCTCCACCCCCTCCACACCCCTCTTACCCCATCTACCCCGCTCTATCCCCCTCTACCCCCTCTATCCCCTCTACCCCCCTCTACCCCTCTATCCCCACTATCCACCCTCTAACCCCCCTCTACCCCTATAACCCCCTCTACCCCGCTCTATTCCCCGCTATCCCCCTCTAACCCCCTCTACCCCCTCTATCTCCCTCTAATCCCCTCTATCCCCCACCACATCCCTCTATCCCCTCAACCCCCCTATTCCCTCTAGACTTCTACCCCCTATCCCCCTCTACCCCTTCTATTCCTCTCTCCCCTCTACCCTATCTACGCCCCTCTACCCTCCTCTATCCCTTGTATTCACTCACCCCACTCAACCCACCACTATCCCCCATTGTACGCCCCTCTATCCCCCTCAAACCCCTACCCTTCTCTACACCCCTCTACCCCCCCCCTCTACCCCCTCTTATGCCCCTCTACCCCGCGCTATCCCCCTCTACCCCCTTCTACACCCCTCTACCCCTCTCTAACCCATCTAACCCCGCTCTATACCCCTCTACCCCCCTCATATCCCCTCTACCCCCCTCTAGTCCCTCTACCCCTCTATCCCCTTACCCCCTCTACCCACCACTATCCTCCATCTATCCCGTCTATCCCCCATCTACCCTATATCCCCCTCTACCCCCTCTACCCCCCTCTACCCCAACTACACCCTCTACCCCTCTATCACCCCTCTACCCCCGCTATCCCCCTCTATCCCCCTCTATCACCTCTATCCCCCTCTATCCCCCTATATCCACCTCTATCCCCCTCTACCCCCTCTATCCCCCTCTCTATCCCCCCCCAACTACCCCCTATACCCCCCTTCTACCCCCCACTATTCCCATTGTATCTCCCTTTACCCCCCTCTACCCCCCTCTTACCTCCTCTACCCCCTCTACCCCCCATTCTATCCCCTCAACCTCCCTCTATCCCCCTATGTTCCCCTCTACCCCCACTATATCCCACTCTAAACCCTCTATCCGCCCTCTATCCCCCCTCTACCCCCGCTATCCCCCTCTAACCACCTCCATCCCCTCTATTCCCCATTTACCACCCTCTACCCCCTCACCGCCCTTCCCCTATATCAACCGCTTATACCCCTCTATCCTCCCTACCCCCCTCTACCCCCACTGTCCCCTTATACCCCCCCTCTCTATCCCCCCTCTATCTCCCTCTATCCCCAATCTACCCACCTCTACCCCCTCTATCCCCTCGACCCCGTTAACCCCTCTATCCCTCTCTGTACCCCCCCTCCCCTACACCCTCTATGCCCCTCTACCCCCATCTACCCACCTCGATCCCCCTCTACCAGACTCAACATCCCTCTATCCCCCTCCACCCCCTCTACCCGCCTCTATCCCCCTCTACACCCTTACCGCCCTCTATCCCCTTCTACACACCTCTACACCCCTATATCCCTCCCTGCCTTCTAACCGCCTCTACCCCCCCTCTACCCGCCCTCTACCCGCCTCTACCCCCTCTATCTCCCACTACCCCCTCTATCGCGCTCTATCCCCTCATATACCCCTCTAACCCCTCTATCCCCCTCTTTACCCCCCTCTACCCCCTCTCTCCCTCTACCCCCCCCATTTTTTTTTTTATCGCCCTGTATCCCCTCTCTCTACCCCTCTATGGCCCCTCTTCCCCCTTCTACCTCCCCTTCTACCCCCGCTACCCCCTCTATCTCCTCTATCCCGCTCTATCCCCATACCCCTCTACACCCCTCTACCCCCTACCCCCCTCTACCCCCTCTCTATCCCCCATCTTCCTCTATCCCTGTCTATCCCCCTATACCCCCTCTACCACCTCTATTCCCCTCTCTATCCCACCCTCTACCCCTGTCTACCCCCTCTACCCCCTCTACCCCATTCTACCCTCTCTATCCCCCTCTATCCCCCCACTGCATCCCCTCTACCCCCTCTACCCCTATATCACCCTAGTACTTCTACCTGCCTCTACCCCTCTACCCCCTCTACCCCCCCTCTACGCGCCTCTACCTCCCTCTACCCCCTCTATATCCCACTACCCCCTCTATCCCCCTCGCTACACCCTCTGCCCCATCTACCCTTCAATAACCCCTCTACGCCCCTCTATCCATCACTATTCCTATCCCCCTCAACCACCCTATCCCCTCTACCCCCATCTAACCCCCTCTATCCCCTCTATCTCCCTCTACCCCCTCTATCCCCCACTAACCACCTCTATCTGCCACTATCCCCCTTAGCCCCCTCTATCCCCTCTATCCCCCTCTACCCGCCTCTACCACAACTCTACCCCCTCTACCCCTTCTACCCCCTCCATCCCCCTATACCCCGGCTAACCCACTCTTTCCCCCTAACCCCTCTACCCCCTCTATTCCCTCTACCCCCTCTACCCCCCCTATTATCCCTCTACCCCCCCTACACCCCTCTATCCCCTCTATCCCCCTCTACCCCTCTCTATCCCCCTCTACCCACCTTTGTTCCCTCCACACCCCCTATTCCCCTCTACCCCCCATTCCCCCTATTCCCCGCTACCCCCAATACCCCTATCCCCCTCTATCCCCCCCTATCCCTTCTATCCCCCTCTACCCCCCGCTATCCCCCTCTAGTCCCGCTTCCCTGGGACTTCCGGTGGCGCTATGGAGGGCTAAGGAGTAACGCCAGCCAGCTCCGTGAGAAAAAACGCTGAAAAACCGGGGAGAAAACGACCTACCTGCTGCCTGCTGCTTCTGTACCGACTGCTGTGAGTGACGTCATCAGGCGCGCAACTTATCATGTCTATGCAGCGCAGCCCCCTCCCGGAGAAACCGACAACTCGTGCTGTTGCTAGGCAGAAAAAGGTGGAACAATAAAAAGGCCCGACTGAAGCCTCGGGCTCAGGTAGGACGTTATCCCAAGAAGATGTGATGAAAAAAACGACGAAATAATCGGAAAGTGAAGAACTTAAAACTTTTATTGCACATGAAATTGCTGGTTTAAAGGAAGAAATAAACCAGATGAATGTTGAAATGAACGACTTGAAGCTTGAAATTAATACGAACATTGATACTAAGACTAAGAAAATATCGGATGATTTGAAGAAAGAAATAGCAGAAATTATGATTGGAATGTCAAAGGAGATGAATGATAAGATCAAAAATGTGAAAACTAATTTTGAAGAAAGGCTGAATCGTGTGGAGAAGGCACTGGACCAACAGACGGCCTGCATAAAAAGCCTTGAAGAATAAGCCGAAACAAGTGCTCAGACTACAGCAAAGCTTATCACAGAAAATGCTCGTCTAACGGATTTATTGACCAAAATAAACGAGAAATGTACTGAAATGGAAGGTCGCCAGAGAAGACAGAACCTAAGAATTGCGGGTATTCCTGAAGGGGGAGAGAAAGATAAAGATCCCCGAGAATTTACTGCGAATTTACTGCAAAATGTTTTATCTCTGCAACAAAAGCCTTTGCTAGCCCGAGCACACAGCGTGATGAGATGTCAGACAAGATCAGATGCTCCCCCGAGACAAATGATAATAAAAGTACAATACGACCACGTCTTGGAGGAGATAATGCAAAAAACATCAAGAAACAGTAACCTTACATTTGAAGGACACAAGATCAGAATCTATCGAGATTATCCAGCAGAGGTCTCCAGGAAACAAAAAGCGTTTAATGAGACTAAAAGTCTCTTGAGGGGGGTGGAAAACTTGAAATATGGCCTGAACTACCCAGCTACTCTAAGAGTCACTTACAACAAGAAGGAACATTTTTTCCCCAACCCTGTGGAAGCACTGGACTTTGCCCGGAAGATTAAGGCTTGAGAAGGCCTCACCATTGAATACACTGATTTTGCAGGGCTGGATGGAACTGGTAGTACTGGATGGAAGCTGGAGAAAGATGTGGATCGGAAACCCTCCCATGGATACTAATAATTAGTATAACTACACTAACCATATAACATATAACCATATAACAATTACAGCATGGAAACAGGCCCTCTCGGCCCTTCCAGTCCGTGCCGACCATTTGTTTTCCCTAGTCCCATCTACCTGCACTCAGACCATTCCCCTCCATTCCCTTCACGTCCATATACCTATCCACTTTACTTTTAAATGTTAAAATCGATCCTGCCTCCACCACTTCTGCTGGCAGCTCATTCCACACAGCCACCACCCTCTGAGTAAAGACGTTCCCCCTCACGTTACCCCTAAACTTCTGTCCCTTAATTCTCATTGTCATGCCCTCTTGTTTGAATCTTCCCTACCCTCAATGGGGAAAAGCTTATCCAACGTCAACTCTGTCAATCCCTTTCATCATTTTAAAGACCTCAATCAAGTCCCCCCTTAACCTTCTGTGCTCCAAAGAATAAAGACCCAACTTGTTCAACCTTTCTTGTAACATAGTTGCTGGAACCCTGGCAACAATCTAGTAAATCTCCTCTGTACTCTCTCTATTTTGTTGACCATCCTTCCTATATTAGGTGACCAAAATTGTACACCATACTCCAGAATTAGTCTTTACCAATGCCTTGTACAATTTTGTAACATTACTTCCTACTCCTATATTCAATGCTTGATTTTATTAAGGGCCAAGCACACCAAAGGCTTTCTTTACCACCCTATCTACATGCGATTCCACCTTCAGGGAACTATGCACAGTTATTCCTAGATCCCTCTGTTCCGCAGCATTCCTCAATTCCCTACCATTTACCATGTACGTCCTATTTTGATGTGTCCTGCCAAGATGTAGCACTTCACACTTAACAGCATTAAACTCCATCTGCCATCTTTCAGCCCACTTTTCCAAATGGCCCAAATCTCTCTGTAGACTTTGAAAATAGTAAGATTAAACGAGAACTTACCAGTTCGAAGTTTGATCATTATTTTATGAGGAGTAACGATGAGGGATTACGTGAAGAAGCCCCGCCTGGTGCTGGAACGGCATACTTCAAAGCAGCGGCATGAAAAACACAGAACATAATAGCCGGAGTAAGATAGTAAGGCTCAACATAGATTTAGAACTACCAGATGATCATTTATTTTATGAGGGTCGGGAGTGGAGTAACGATGAAATCCCTCATCGTTACTCCTCATAAAATAACGATCAAACTTCGAACTGGTAAGTTCTCGTTTAATCTTACTATTTTACTTCGGAGTCACGTGAGTGACTACGTGAAGATTTTGAAGCTTTCTGTGTTTTTCATGTCGTAGACTCCTTCCATACTGTATTTCAATGTTGAAGATGTTCCATTTTAATAAAATGTTCTTACACTGTGAAAGTGTATATAAAACGATGTTTTGTATGGTTTATACCATCACATCTGTACACTGAGGTAATTTATAATATATATATGTACGTACCCCTTGTTTATTGGAGTTACTTTTGGGTGCAAACCTAAAATCAAATTTTTACGTTTCCTTATACAGGTGAACCAATCCTTTCTAATTTTTTTGTAGTCCTTAGTTATATTAAATTAATGATCGTAATACACCTGTAATCCCCCACAATCGGAGATTTAATGAATTTCTTTTGTAACCGTTGTTGCACCTCTTCCACGCACTTCAGGCCTTCTTTTCCCAATTATATGGGTTCGGGTAAGGCTATGTTTGATTATGTTTATTTATCATACTTCTGCGTTAGTTTTGATCCATTATCAAATCTTTATATTGGATCATCATTTTTCCCCCCAAAGTTTAAAGACCAATGGTCTGTTATTTTGTAATCAATACTTTGAATAATCATAAGGCAGGTTTTATTCCATAATAATCAGGATTTTAACATAACCTGATTTGATCTGCAAATCTAGAGTGCAGATTTGGTCCCTAAATATTATATATTTCTTCCCAATGAGCTCCACAAACTGATGGCAATTAATTTTCCTTTAAATGTATTGGTTATTTTGCACAATATTTTATTTGTTTTCCATTGAATGGAAATGCCATGCACCAGTTTGAAATACTTTTAAAATCGTATTTCCTTATATCTCATCTAATTGAGACATGGATATCATAACCGGCTTCACCGTTGATATCTTTATAACTTAAAAGTTTTATCATATTCTGCTGTTTCACTATAACAGCTTTGGTGAGGCCAAACTTTTTTTTTTTTTCATATTTATTTTTCATGGTCTCACTCGTACATTCAGGTATCAAACCTAGTACACATATATATTTTTGTGCTGAAGTGTACTTAAAATAAAACATAAAAAGTTTTATTATTATTCTGCTGTTTTAATCATAACAGCTTTAGTGAGAGACCAATTAATTTTTGTTTTCCATGGTTATGTTCCATGGCCTCACTTCTTATTCTGTATATTCAGGTACTTACACCTGTATATATATATATATATCGGGAGATACGACATATATTGCCCTCACTAGATCCATATTGCCCTCGTCTTCGACTCGGGCAATATGAATCTACTTCAGGCAATATATGTCGTATCCCCCTCAAGGCCAGTCAATATTGTTATTATTACCCATTCAGACATCTAGAGGAAAATCTGAACATCTCATATGATATGAATGTATCTATACATTTTGCAATATGCATTGCAACATTGTAAATAAGGGTACTAAAACCATTCCAACATTGTAAATAAGGGTACTAAAAGAATGTAACATTTATGTTTCATTTATGTAATTTATGTAATTCATTTATGTGACAATGTGAAGGTCGAACTTTTAAATCGCGAACCTCTTCTCGCAACCGGCTGCCATTTTGTTTGTTTTGAGAATAAATTTTAAATTTTGCACGCAGCGTCACGTTGCCGTCACGCAGCGTCACGTTGCCGTCACGCAGCGTCACGTTTGCCGTCACGCAGCGTCACGTTGCCAAGTTCCCGGATGTGAGACCAGGGGAATATAAGACTATATTCCCCGCTGTTTAAACAGGTAAAGTCCATAGGCGTTCGCTAGAAAGGGGAATATAAGAAAATATTCCCCTGTTAGCGCTGCTGGCAGTAAAAAGGAAGGGAATACAATTTCGTAAAAGCATACCTCAGATGGATGATATGGGTAATAAATATATATATATATTTGATATATATATATAATATATATATATATATATATATATATATAAATATATATATATATTTGTTATTTTTATTTATTATTTTTTTCCCCCTGGTGCCGTGGTGGGTACTTCATGACCAGCCACCACTATCAGTGCATTTTTAGGGGCAGTTTTCCATTTTATTTTTACTGCCCTTATTACTCCTGAGTTTTTCCTCAAGGAGACTACCTTCAAATATCTGAGGTAGATATTCCCACCATAATTCATCATATATATTAATATATGAAACCCCTTTAGGGTAGGTTAGGGAATGTTTTTGGGCCTTTTAACCCTTTTTGGCTTGAATTCTTTATTTACTTTATTTTTGGAATCTTTTTTTTTCCCATTATTTTTTCAAGCCATAACCCTTTTTAGTCTGAAGGCCTTTTATTGAATTTTTTAAATTATGGCCTTTCTGACTTTATAAAATTTCCCCCCCCCCCCCGTGCCAAAGGTTTGTGGAGCAACTAAAAAATCTTTCTAACGTAATTTTGACGGCCACCGGTATCGGAACCGGCTCCGTAATCTCCCGTTCCGATCGCTCCCCTTAGGACGTTCTTTTTTAAACTCCGTTGTTTTTCAACTTACTTTTTACTTTTAAATTAGTTTTAAATTCTGGTATTCAGTACCAGCCACTGAGTTTTTTTTAGACCCTGAAAGTGTTTTTCCCCTGCACTTACCTGCGGGCCCGTACCTACTCGGCACGGACTGGAAGGGCCGAGAGGGCCTGTTTCCGTGCTGTAATTGTTATATGGTTACTGCTGTCGAGGAGCTGCCTCCAGCTCTTGCTCTGCCGTCAGCGTCGACGTAATGCCGTTCCAGCGCCAGGCGGGGCTTCTTCACGTAGTCACTCACGTGACTCCGAAGTAAAATCTACTTCGTTATCCACAACACCACCTATCTTAGTATCATCTGCATACTTATCCAATTTTCCACCCCATCATCCAGATCATTGATGTACATGACAAACAACAGTGGACCCAACACAGATCCCTGAGGCACCCCACTGGTCACCGGCTTCCAACCTGACAAACAGCCATCCACCATTACTCTCTGACACTACTAATACTACTAATACAAATAACTAATAAATATTAAAATTATACTGTGGTATTTTTACTAATCAGAATTAATCATTATTACTAATGACTAATGTTTACTTATATTGGAATGATTAGTCAAATATAGAGTCTGACTTCATTTGTCCTCTTTGGAAACCTTTCTTTTGTACTAGTAATTTTCATTTTTATTTTTTATTTTCCTTTCTTTTCGTGTGTTTTTTATAATTAGATTTTCAAATAAGTTTTAAATATATGTATTCTCACATTCTCATATTTTAAATTTAATATTCCCGGTAAAATACCACTATGGAATAATAATTCCAAAAACCAGGGAGCTGGTTAATTTAGTAACATCAACTACGGAAGTCGGTAGATGGTTAGCCATGCTAGTATGGCTAGCACTAACTACACCAATACAAGATGTAGTTTTTTTCCTTCTTTGTGCACAATACTAATTTCTTAATCTATCCTCTCTTCTTTTCTATTATAAACAATTATTGTTATTTTCAATTTGAATGGAGTTATATACTGGATCAAAGGAGATATAGACGTGAGAGACATTCAAGGGACTTAAAATTTGTCTATTCGGAG
The DNA here is from genome assembly GCA_035221665.1 of Okamejei kenojei. Classification (NCBI taxonomy): domain Eukaryota; kingdom Metazoa; phylum Chordata; class Chondrichthyes; order Rajiformes; family Rajidae; genus Okamejei; species Okamejei kenojei. Next base: position 16,072 of record JAVHYY010000603.1, on the reverse strand, counting down.
TTCGGGTGTAAGTTCGGGTCTGTCGAACTGAACCATTGACTCTATTACAGACCCCCATAGACAAAAGATACAAGACTTAAAAATGAATACGGGGAATGAAGGAATAACGTTTTGCAGCTGGAATGTTAAAGGTATTAATGAACCAATTAAGAGAAGTAAAGTATTAGCACATTTAAAAGCAATTGAAGCTGATGTGATTTTCATTCAAGAAACTCATTTAAAAACTGCTGAGCATAGGCTGAAAGCTAAATGGATAGATAAAACGTATCATTCTTCTTTTACACATAAATCAAGAGGTGTAGCAATATTATTTCGTAAAGGTACTTTATTCAAACATACATCAACTATAACTGATAATGATGGCAGATACATTATTGTAATAGGAGAATTAAATGCACAAAAAATGATTTTTGTTAATGTATATGGACCAAACTTTGATAGTCCATTGTTTTTCAAGAAAATATTTAACATTCCGGAAATGACACAACATAACTTAATAATTGGAGGAGATTTAAATTGTACATTGGATTCTTACTTAGACAGATCCACAAAATAAAGGAAAATTAAATCCCATTCCAGTGACTTATTAAATGCATATATGGAAACTACTAATATTAAAGATGTTTGGAGAGTAGAAAATCCAACTGGACGAGAATATTCCTTTTATTCACCTGTACACAAAACTTACTCAAGAATAGATTATTTTTTGGTCGATGCCAAACTTGTCTCACCCACTTACAATTCAAAATACCATAATATTATAATCTCAGATCACGCACCTTTAACATTTAAGATTAAAATAAATGGTAAAATGGAAAAACTGGGACAATGGAGATTTAATCCACAAATTTAAAAAAAACAAAGCAACTCAGGAATATATTACAGAACAGATCAAGATTTTCTTTGAAATAAATGATAAACCGGAAATATCTTCTTCCTTATTATGGGAAACCTTTAAAGCATATGTCTGTGGAATTATGATTTCTTCTCAAGCATTTTATAATAAAAACAATTGGAGTGATCAACAGGAACTGGAAAAGGAGATTAAACAACTAGATACAGAGAATGCAGCTAATCCATCCATAACAATTCATAATAAAATCGCAGAACTGAAATATAAATAAAATAAAATATATTCAGATCAAGTTGTAAAACTCTATCAATACACTAAACAATTACAGTTTGAATTTGGAGATAAACCTCAAAAATTATTGGCTCGCCAATTAAGGAAGATGGATATAACCATATAATATAACCATATAACCATATAACAATTACAGCACGGAGACAGGCCCTCTCGGCCCTTCCAGTCCGTGCCGACCATTTGTTTTCCCCTAGTCCCATCTACCTGCACTCAGACCATACCCCTCCATTCCCTTCACGTCCATATACCTATCCACTTTACTTTTAAATGTTAAAATCGATCCTGCCTCCACCACCTCTGCTGGAAGCTGATTCCACACAGCCACCACCCTCTGAGTAAAGAAGTTTCCCCTCACGTTACCCCTAAACTTCTGTCCCTTAATTCTCATGTCATGCCCTCTTGTTTGAATCTTCCCTACCCTCAATGGGAAAAGCTTATCCACGTCAACTCTGTCTATCCCTTTCATCATTTTAAAGACCTCAATCAAGTCACCCCTTAACCTTCTGCGCTCCAAAGAATAAAGACCTAACTTGTTCAACCTTTCTCTGTAACATAGTTGCTGGAACCCTGGCAATTCTAGTAAATCTCCTCTGTACTCTCTCTATTTTGTTGACATCCTTCCTATAACTAGGCGACCAAAATTGTACACCATACTCCAGAATTGGTCTTACCAATGCCTTGTACAATTTTAACATTACTTCCCTACTCCTATATTCAATGCTCTGATTTATAAAGGCCAGCACACCAAAGGCTTTCTTTACACCCTATCTAAATCCTATTTTGATTTGTCCTGCCAAGATGTAGCACTTCACACTTATCAGCATTAAACTCCATCTGCCATCTTTCAGCCCACTTTTCCAAATGGCCCAAATCTCTCTGTAGACTTTGAGAATCTACTTCATTATCCACAATACGACCTATCTTAGTATCATCTGCATACTTACTTATCCAATTTTCCACCCCATCATCCAGATCATTGATGTACATGACAAACAACAGTGGACCCAACACAGATCCCTGAGTCACCCCACTGGTCACCGGCTTCCAACCTGACAAACAGCCATCCACCATTACTCTCTGACATCTCCCATTCAGCCACTGTTGAATCCATCTTGCTACTCCGCCATTAACACCCAAAGATTGAACCTTCTGAACCAACCTTCCATGGGGAACCTTGTCAAAGGCCTTACTGAAATCCATATAGACAACATCCACTGCTTTACCCTCATCAATTTCCCTAGTTACCGCTTCAAAAAATTCAAGAAGGTTTGTCAAACATGACCTTCCAGGCACAAATCCATGTTGACTGTTCCTGATCAGACCCTGTTTAGAGGGAGAAAAAATAATCCATAGGATTAAATCACATAATGGCGAACCCCTAGTACAACCTAAAGATATTAATGAGAGATTTTTGCAATATTATAAACATTTATACTCTGCTAAAACGACAGAAAACAGGATAGGAATAGAAGCATTTAAAAAAAATAATCTGAATGGGTTGGATTCACAAAATAGAGAATCATTAAATACTGAAATTTCAGTAAAAGAAATCGAAGAATCTATCAGATCATTAAAAAATGGTAAAACACCGGGACCAGATGGTATTGGCTCGGAATTTTATAAAACATTTTATGATCTGATTGCACCACGCTTGAAGACACTCTATGAATATATTTATACCCAGCAGAAACTACCAGAAACGTTAACTGAATCTATTATAACACTTATACCTAAAATAGACAAAGATCTGGATGACCCAGGATCATTTAGAGCTATAGCTCTTTTAAATACTGATCAAAAGATATTAACTAAAATATTAGCACAAAGGCTAAGTACAATTATTAATGAATTAATTCACCCCAATCAAACAGGATTTATACCAAAACGATATTCCTCATATAATCTGAGATGTTTATTCAATATTATATACTCGAAAAGAGGTATTAATAAAGATCTAGTAGTTATTTCGTTAGATGCGGAGAAAACCTTCGACTAGGTGGAATGGTCTTACTTGTTTCCGGTTATGGAAACTTTTAAATTGGGAGAGAAGTTTATTAGTTGGGTCAAATTAATATACACTAATCCAACAGCCAGAATAATAACAAATCAAAAGCTATCAACTAAATTCAATCTATTTCGAGGCTGTAGACAAGGTTGCCCTTTATCCCCACTACTATTTGCACTTGTGATAGAACCATCAGCTCAACGTGTGAGATCACATCCTGAAATATATGGGTATGATACCAGAGATACTGAAAATAAAATCTCCTTATATGCGGATGATGTATTACTTTATATTACAAAACCGGAAATTAGTATCCAAAATTTATTAAAAATAATAACTGAATTTGGATCTTTTAATTGGAATAAAAGTGAACTCATGCCAATAATGGTAAATAACTTACATATATTACAACAATTTCCTTTTAAGATAACATACGAAAAAATTAAATATCTTGGAATTTATGTAACAAAAAGAGTCGATTCTTTATTTAAATCCAACTTCCCACTCTTATTGAATAAATTAAATAAGAACATTTTATATTGGAAAACCCTACCCATCTCAATGCTAGGTAAAATTAATGTAATAAAAATGATTTTTCTTCCACAATTACTATATCTTTTCCAATTGGTTCCGATATATCTTCCTAAAACAATCTTTAGGAAGGTGGACTCTTTAGTTACCAACTTTTTCTGGGATTATAAGAGCCATAGAATAAATAAAAAACATTTATGGAAATCAATAATAAATGGTGGTCTAGCACTACCAAACTTTATGTTTTATTACTGGGCAGTTAATATTAAAAATATGAATTTTTGGTTAGTAGAGACAGATAAACAACCAATTTGGTTAAAAATGGAAAAAGAAGATTGTTTGCCTTTTGAAATTAGTTCCATAATATTTGCCAATATTAATCTAGGTAAGAAAACCTATAGCGAAAACCCTATAATAGAAAGTGGAATACGTATCTGGAAACAAATAAAGAACACATTAAAATTGGAATGTATACCACTAGCCCTTACCATTGTAAATGATGTTACATTTAAACCCTCAATGATGGATAAAGGCTTTTTACAATGGAAAAATAAGGGAATTAATAAGACGGGAGAGCTCTACAGGGAAAATTCTTTCCTTTCATTTCAAGAATTACAACCAAATTTATGGATTACATTCAAAGGATTATTTTAGATACCTACAAATTAGAGACTATGTAAAAGCAAACACACAGGAAATTAGAAATAGAAAGACAGAAATTTTAGATGAATGTATAAATAAACATGCAAACACAGAAAAATTGATATATATTTATAATATTCTATTGGAAAATGATGTCCCACTGACAGAAATATATAGATAAACATGGGAAAACGAATTAGGTCAAATTATTAGACCAGAAGTATGGGATGAAAGTTTACAACATATTACACCGCTGTTCGTTAAATGCTAGACACTCTCTTATACAATTTAAAATATTACATAGACTACATTACTCAAAATCCAAACTACATAACATTTTTTCAAATGTATCTGCCATATGTGATAAATGTCAGCACTTAGAAGCTAACTTGACACACTCATTTACAAATTGTGTAAAAATTACAAAATTTTGGATAGAAATAGTTAGGATAATTTCGAATGTTGTTAATATGAATCTGACTCCTGACTCAAAGTTAATAATACTGGGAATACTGGAAACAGATCAATTAATAACAATGAATCAAAGAATTTTTATTGATTATAGTTTAATAATTGGGAAAAAACGAATATTAAAATTCTGGAAAGGTCCTACATCCCCCACAATCAAAATGTGGATTACAGGAATGTCGGAGACACTCCATCTGGAAAGATTGAGGCTTGTCCTAATGGACAGGTTGGATCTTTTCAGAGGAATATGGTCTCCATACATTTAATATCTAAAGGGTCAAAATGGCTCGGTGCGAGAGCCTGACTGAAACCTGAATAATGGAATAGATGAAGAAATACGTATAACAAATAACAAATTCCTCGGGGTACACATCTCGGAGGATCTGTCCTGGTCCCTCAACACCTCCAAGCTGATCAAAAAGGCGCAGCAGCGCCTTTACTTCCTGAGGAGGCTCAAAAACGCCCACCTGTCCCCCCAGATCCTGACCAACTTTTACCCCTGTACCATCGAAAGCATCCTGACCACCTGCTTTACGGTATGGTACAGCAGTTGCACCGTAGCAGACAGGAAGGCAACGGGTGGTGAAAACCTCCCAGTACATCATCGGTGCCCCGCTCCCTGCCATGGCTGCCCTCCACCGAAAACGGTGTCTGAGATGGGCTGGGAAGATCATCAAGGACCCCTCCCACCCTAACCATGGACTGTTTGCTCTCCTACCATCGGGGAGCCGGTACAGGAGCCTCAGGTCCCGCACCAGCAGGATGAGGAGTAGCTTCTATAATAACACCATCACACTGCTGAACTCGGAGTCCCGCCGATAGATTTCCACATCTGCATTTATTTATCTGTATTTATCTATATATTGCTATCACTTCGTACTGTCACTAAACTGTATTTCGTTGTACCCATACTTGTATCTGTGCAATGACATTAAAGTTGAATTGAATTGAAATCATTGCTATATCTCCAACGATGGATAACTTTTTAATACTCCATTCACTTCTTTATTTTTGATTTCTTATCTCTATATTATTTTCTCAATCTTTTCTTACTTATAAAAAATGTATAGAAATATAAATAAGTCTAAAATGTTAATATTAATAATAATATGAATGTATGTAAGAAGTATTTTCTATTAATATGTATTTACAATTAATAAAAATATTCATTTAAAAAAATAATCCCTCTACCCTACTCTTTCCCCTACCCCCCGCTATCACCCTCTACCCCAAAACCCCTCTCTATCCCACCTTCCACTCTCTACCCCCTCTACCCCCTTCTACCCCACTCAATCCCCTCTATCCCAGTCTACCCCACTCTACCCCCCTATATCCCCCTATATCGCCCTCTACCCCCTCTACCCCTTCCATCCCCCTCTATCCGCCTCTACCCTCTCCATCTCCCACTCCCCCCTCTACCCCCTTTACCCCCCTTCTATCCCCTCTATCCCCCTTTACCCCTCTACCCCCTCTATCTCCACTATCCCCCTAATGACCACTACTGCAGCATGCACCAAGCGGCTACTTGGAAAGCTGCAGGAGAACATCAAGTGGGCCCGAATGAAAATCAAACCAAGTAAGTCTCGAAGTATCTCCATAGTTAAGGGGGTGCTTAGAGACACAAGGTTCTGCATCGGTGACGACCTAATACCAACAGTGTCTGAGCAGCCAGTAAAAGCCTGGGCAGATGGTACAACACAAGTCTCAAGGACAAAGAGCAGGTGCAACAGCTAAGGCAAGAAATTGTCAACGGCCTGGAGATCATCAATCAGACCCTACTGCCTGGGAAACTGAAGCTCTGGTGCCTACAGTTTGGACTCCTTCCTCGGACAATGTGGCCACTGACCGTTTATGAAGCTCCAATAACAACTGTGGAGAAGATGGAGCGAACCATAACTTCATACGCGAATAAATGGCTCGGTGTACCACGATGTCTAACTAACATCGGCCTCTATGGCAAAGGGGTCCTGGAACTACCTCTCACTAGTCTAACAGAGGAATACAAGTGTTCCAAAGTAAGACTCCAGATGACACTGAGGGACTCTAGAGACAAGACCATCAGTGCTGTTGCGCCGCCCCTAGTAACCGGCCGGAAGTGGACACCATCTGATGCAGTACAGCAAGCTTCATCAGCCCTGAGGCACAAAGACGTCGTGGGGCAAGTGCAGCAGGGAAGAGGAGGCTTTGGCCTTACGACAAGTAAACCAACTTTGCGAAAGGCCACAACATCAGAGCGGAGGACATTGGTGGTTGAGGAGGAGCGGCGACAGGAGGAGGCCGCAAGAAGTGCAAAGGCGGTCTCGCTTGCCAAACAGAGGCAATGGATGCAGTGGGAAGGTGTGGAGCGGAGGAAGATCAGCTGGAAAGACCTATGGGAAATGGAATCAAGCAAGATCAGCTTCATCATCAGAGCGACATACGACGTCCTTCCATCACCAAAGAACCTCAATCAGTGGTACGGCGAGGATCCAACCTGTGCCCTCTGCCCAACTCCAGCGACCCTCAAACACATCATGGTAGGCTGCAAGACCAGCCTCACGCAAGGGAGATACACGTGGAGGCATAATCAGGTATTAAAAAGCCGGGCAACAGCCCTTGAGAACAGGCTGTGTGCGACCAACTCCTTGCCTCTCCCACTTAAGGGCGACAACCTTTGTCCGAGAAGGACAGAAAACACCGAAACATCCTTCCACTAGATCAGAAGAAGGAAACCTATGCAGGGCCCGTGACTGGAGGATGCTGGCGGACATCGGCCGACAACTAATCTTTCCACCTGAAATTGCTTCAACCAACCTCAGGCCAGATTTGGTGTTCTGGTCCCTTTCACAGAAGACTGCTTACATCATAGAGCTCACAGTTCCATGGGAGAACTCTGTTGTGGAGGCCTATGAGCGGAAGAAGCTGCGCTACACAGAGCTTGCAGCAGAGGCAAGGTAGCGTGGCTGGAACATCAACGTTTATCCAGTTGAAGTGGGATGCAGAGGATTTGTTGCGTCATCTACCATCAGACTGCTGAAGGAGCTTGGAATCCACGGTCAGGCTCTGTAGAAGACCATAAGATCACTCTCAGACGCGGCTGAAAGAAGCAGCTGTTGGATTTGGCTCAAGCGGAAAGACCCATGCTGGGCCCCAAATGCGTCATGGTGAATCTTTGAGGCAGTTTGACACGGGACACACGCTGAGGGCTGATCATCCTGCAGCGGGCTGCCCTTGTGGAGGGTGTATAGTGATAAAAGGCCGAAACACCCAGTGATGCAAGGGTACACTACTGATGATGTGTCCTGTGCCCAGCTGTCCTGAAGGTTACCCAGGCCAAGATATACGTATACGTACCCCCCCCCCCCCCCGCCCCCCCCCCCCCCCCCTGATGTTGAGTGTCCACCACTCTCAGCAATCAATGAATGTCGTGAAATGCTCCCCACCTACTGGCACAAGGGACTTCTTAACATCTAGTCCTGTGTATTTGATTCTACCCCCTCTATGCCCCAGCTACCCTCCCTCTAACCCATTTACCCCATTCTATCCCTATTTACCCCCCTCTATCCCCCTCTATCCCCCACTATCCTCTCAATCCTCTACCCCTCTCTACCCCCCACTACCCACTCTACCCACTCTATACCCTCTACCCCCCCTCTACCCCCCTCTATCTCTACTACTCCCTACCCCCTCTAGCCCCTCTAACCCCCTCTACCCACTCTATCCCCTCCATCCCTATTCCGCTCTAGCCCCTCTATCCCCCTCTACCCCCTCTACCCCCTCTTCCTCCTCTACCCGTCTCTACCCCTCTCTACCCCCTCTATCCCCCTCTACCCCCCGCTATCCCCCTCTAACCCCCTCATTCCCCTCTATCCCCATACCACCCTCTACCCCCTCTACTGCCCTTTCCCCTATATCAACCGCTAATACCCCTCTATCCCCCTCTACCCCTCTACGCCCTCTACCCCCCTCTACTCACCGCTATCCCCTATACCCACCTCTACCCCCTCTCTGTCCCCCCTCTATCTCCCTCTATCCCCCCATCTAACCACCTCCAGCCCCTCTATCCCCCTCTACCCCCGGTACCCACCTCTATCCCTCTCTCTACCCCCCCTCTACACCCCTCTACCCCTTCTATCCCCCTCTACCCCCAACTACCCGCCCTCGATCCCCCTCTACCACTCTCAACGTACCTCTATCCCCCTCCACCCCCTATACCCGTCTTTATCCCCTCTACACCCTCTACTCGCCCTCTATCCCCTTCTGCCCCCCTCTACAACCCCTATATACCCCTATAACCCCTTCTACCCGCCTCTACCCCCCCTCTACCCCCTCTATCTCCCACTACCCCCTCTATTGCCCTCTATCGCCCTCTATACCCCTCTAACCATATAACCATATAACCATATAACAATTACAGCACGGAAACAGGCCCACTCGGCCCTTCCAGTCCGTGCCGACCATTTGTTTTCCCCTAGTCCCATCTACCTGCACTCAGACCATACCCCTCCATTCTCTTCACGTCCATATACCTATCCACTTTACTTTTAAATGTTAAAATCGATCCTGCCTCCACCACTTCTGCTGGAAGCTCATTCCACACAGCTACCTCTTAGTAAAGAAGTTCCCCCTCACGTTACCCCTAAACTTCTGTCCCTTAATTCTCATGTCATGCCCTCTTGTTTGAATCTTCCCTACCCTCAATGGGAAAAGCTTATCCACGTCAACTCTGTCAATCTCTTTCATCATTTTAAAGACCTCAATCAAGTCCCCCCTTAACCTTCTGCGCTCCAAAGAATAAAGACCTAACTTGTTCAACCTTTCTCTGTAACATAGTTGTTGGAAACCTCTCTATCCCCCTCTACCCCCTACTACCCCCTCTCCCTCTAACCCCCTTATCGCCCTGTATCCCTCTCTCCATCCTCTCTAACGCCCCTCTTCCCCTATATACCTCCCTCTACCCCCTCTACCCCCCTCTACCCCCTCTATCCCCTCTATCTCCTCTATCCCCCTCTATCCATATAACCCCCTCTACCCCCTCTACCCTCTCTACCCCCTCTCCCTATCCCCCTCTCTTCCTCTATCCCCGTCTATCCCCGTATACCCACTCTACCGCCTCTATCCCCCTCTCTATCCCCCCTCTACCCCCGTCTACCCCCTCTACCCCATTCTACCCACTATCCCCCCTCTATCCCCCTCTATCCCCCGCTGTATCCCCTCTACCCCCCTCTACCCCCCTCTAACCCCCCTATATTTTCCTCTACCCACTTCTAACCGCCTCTACCCCCTCTAACCCTCTACCCGCCTCTACCCCCTCTATATCCCACTACACCCTCTATCCCCCTCACTGCCTCTGCCCCCCTCGCTGCCTCTGCCCCCTCTACTCCTCAATAACCCCTCTACCCTGCTCTACCCCCCTCTATCCCCCTCTACCCCCCTCTACCCCCCTCTACCCCCCTCTATCCCCCTCTACCCCATATACCCCCTCCATCCCCATCTACATTCGTCTATCTCCCTCTATCCTCCTCTACCCCATCTACCCCTTCTATCCCCTTTCTATCTCCCTACCCCCCTCTATCCCCCTCTACCCCCTCTATTCCACCCTACCACCCTCTATCCCACTGTACCCCTCAACCCCCCTTTGCTCCCCTCTACCCAACTCTACCCCTCTATCCCCTTCTACCCCACTCTACCCCGCTCTACCCCCCTCTACCCCCACTATCCCCTCTACCCTTCTATCCCCCTACACCCCTCTGCCCCCATCTATCCCTTCTATCCCCTCTACCCCACTCACAGCCCCACTCAACCCACCCCTATCCCCCATTGTAACCCCCTCTATCCCCCTCAACTCCCCTTTATAACCCCTCTACCCCCTCTACCCCCCTTTATCCCCCCTACCCACCCCACCACTCTACCTCTCTTTACCCCCTCTATACCCCTCTACCACCCGCTATCCACCTCTAATCCCCCTCCATCCCCCCCTAACCCCCATCTACCCCGCTCTATCCCCCGCTACCCCATCCTCATCTACCCCCTCTACCCCCACTACCCCTATACCCCCCTCTACCCCGATCTACTCCCCGCTATCCCCCTCTAACCCCCCTCTACCCCCTCTATCCCCCACGATCCCCCTTCTACTCCCTCTATCCCCTTCTACCCTTCTCTATCCCCCTCTACCCCTTCTGCCCCTCTACCTCTATCCCCTCTACGCGCCCCCTCTAACCCCTTCTACCCCCTCTAAACCGCCTCTATTCCCCTCTACCCACTCTATCAACATCTATCCCCCATCTACACCCCTCTATCCCCCATCTACCCCCCTCTATCCCCCTGTACCCCCTCTACCCCCCTGTACCCCCTCCACCCCCATCTATCCCCCTCTACCCCTATATACTCTCTATCCCCCTCTACCCCCCCCTCTAACCCCTCTACCCCCTACTAACCCCCTCTATTCCCCTCTACCCACTCTACCCACATCTATCCCCCATCTACACCCTCTATCCCCCATCTACCCCCCTCTACCCCCCCATCCCCCTCTACCCCCCCCCTCTACCCCCATCTATCCCCATCCCCCTAATATACGCTCTATCCCCCTCTACCCCCTCTATGCCCCGCTAATCCCCCTCTACCCCCTCTACCCCGTCTCTATCCCCTCTACTCTACTCCCTCTACCCCCCCCATCAAACATGTGTCATCCCCCTGTACCCCCTCAAACCCCCTCTATCTCCCCATATCCCGCTCTCCTCCTCTATCCCCTCTACCCCCCTCTACACCCCGTTATCCCCCTCTATTCCCCCTACCCCCTCTACCCCACTCTATCCGCCTCTACCCCTTCATCCTCCACTACCCACTCTATCCGTCTCTACCCCCTCTATCCCCTCTATTCCCCTTTAGTCCTCTACCCCTCTCTAACCCGCTCTACCACCTCTACTCCCTCTACCCCTTCTATCTCCCTCACTCCCTCTACCACCCTCTATCCCCCATCTACCCCACTGTACCCCCTCTACCCCCCTCTATCCCCATACACCCCCATATACCCTCTCCATCCCCATCTACATTCGTTTATGTCCCTCTATCCCCCTCTACCCCCATCTACCCCCTCTATCCCCTCTCTATCTCCCCAACCCCCGCTGATCCCCCTCAACCCCTCTATCCCACCCTACCACCCTCTATCCCACCCTACCACCCTCTATCCCACTGTACCCCTCAACCCCCATCTGCTCCCCTCTACCCAACTCTACCCCCTCTATCCCCTTCTACCCACTCTACCCCGCTCTAACCCCCCTCTACCCCCTCTATCCCCCTCTATCCCCCTCGACCCCCCTCTATCCCCCTGCATCTCCCTCTGCTCCACTCTATCCCCTCTCGACCCCTCTATCCCCCTCCACCCCCCCTCTATCCCTCTATATCCCCCTCTACCCCGTCTAAACCACTCCACCTCCTCTATCCCTCTATATCACTATGCTAGCCCCCCTCTAACATACTCTATCCCCGTCTACCCCTCTACCCTCTCTATCCCACTCTACTCCCTCTAGCCCATCTACGCCCCTCTATCCCATCTACCCACCACTACCCACCACTACCCTCTAGCCCCTCTACGCCCCTCTATCCCATCTACCCCCAGTATCCCCCTCTATTGGCCCACTATCCCCCTGTTCCCCCGTACCACCACCCCTCTACCCCCCTCTATCCCCCTTGTAGCCCCTCTACCCCCCATCCATCCCCTCTACCCCCTCTACCCCCCACTACCCCTTTACCCCCCTCTACCCCCTCTACAACACCCCTCTATCCCCTCTAACCCTCTACACCAGACTACCCCATCTATCCCCTCTAACCCCCTCTAACTCCCCTCTACCCCTCTCTATCCCCTCTAACCCCCTCTACCCGCCCTCTACCCCCCCACCCCCCCTCTAACCCATCTACCCCCTATACCCCCCTCTAACCCTCTCTACCCCCCGCTATCCCCCTCTAACACCCTCTATCCGCTCAATCCCCTCTAAGCCCCCCGCTATCAACCTCTACCCCCTCTCTATCCCCCCCCTCACCTCCTCTAATCCACACTATTACCCATTGTATCCCCTCTACCTCCCTCTACCCCCTCTCCACCCCCCCTCTACCTCTATCCCATCTATCCCCTCTACCCCCCTCTACCCCCTCTATCCGCCTCTATCCATTCATCCCCCACTAACCCCCCCTCAATCCGTCTCTACCCCATCTATCCCCCACTAACCCTCTATATCCACTCTACCCCCCTCTAGCCCCTCCATCCGCCACTAACCCCCCTCTATCCCCTCAACCCCTCTATTCCCTTCTAGCCCCTCTACCCTCCATCCCCCTCTATCCACTCTATCACCCACCTGTCCCTCTATCCCCCACTATCCCCCCTATCTCCTTCTACCGAGAGAATACGGGAAGACGCGTCGGGGCGGGACTTTCCCTCTCTCTCCTCTGTCCCTCTATCGGGAATAACCCACTCACGATGGAGGGCCCTGCCCGTCTCTATCCCCCATCTACACCCCACTGCCCCCTCTCACTTCTATCCCCTCTACCCCACTTAGCCCACTCAACCCACTACTATCCTCCATTGTACCCCCCCTCTATCCCCCTCAACTCCCTATATCCCCTCTCTACCCGCCCTCTACACCCTCTACCCCCTCTACCCCCTCTACGCCCCTCTACCCCCCTCTATCCCCCTCTACCCTCTATACCCCACTACACCCTCTCACCCTCTGTCCCCCTCCTACCCCACGCAATCCTCCCTATCCCCCTCTATCCCACTCTACGGCCCCCTATAGCCCGCTAACACCCTCTACTCCCTCCCTATCCCCCCCCTCTATCCCCCTCTATCCCCTCTACCCTCCTTATCTCCCTCTACCCCCCACTACCCCCCATCCCCCTCTATCACCATCTACACCCCTCTTCCCCCACTTAACCCCTTCTATCCCCGCTCTACCCCTCTACCCAACACTAACCCCCAATGTATCCTCCCTCTACCCCCATCTAGACCTGACTCGCCACATATCCTCTCATACCCCAATCTATCCCCCTCTACTCCCTCTACCCGCTCTAGCCCTCAGATCCATATCCCTACGTGTTGTTAAACCGTCTCTCTACCTCCTCTCTACCCCCCTCTATGCGCCCCTCTCTTCTCTACCATCCTCTACCGCCTCTACTCCCCACCCCCTTTAACACCCTCAAGTGAGGCCTGGCCATCGCCTCGCCATTCGCACGCCTCCGATGTCACCTGCTATACCTATCTTCTATCCCCCTTATCTAATACACCCACTACACACCTCTCACCCCTCTACCCCCTCATTATCGCCCTCTGTCCGCATCTATCCCGCTCGTGCCCTCTCTATCCCCTCTATCCCCTCTACCCCTACACCTTACCCCTATAAACACATTACTCCTGCCTCTACCCCCCTCTGTCACCCTCTACCACTCTGTATCCACATTTACCCCACTCTACCCCCTTCTATTCCCCTCTCTACCCCCTCTTATCACACCTACCGTATGCTCTCACGAATCTTGTGGAAGAATTTTTTCGAGATGTAACTAGATAGCGTGGATAAGGGTGAACCAGTTGGATGTGGTATATCTGGCTTCCTGGAAGGCTTTCGACAAGGTTTCCTCACATAAGAGATTAGTATACAACTTAAAGCATACGGTATTAGGGGTTTCAGTATTGATGTGGATAGAGACCTGGCTGGCAAACTAGGAGCAAAGAGTAGGAGTAAACGGGGGTCCTTTTCACAATGGCAGGCATTAACTAGTTGGGGTACCGCAGGGCTCGCAGTGCTGGGACCTCAGCTATTTACAATTGTTTTATTAATGATGGGATGAGGGAATGAAGGCAATATCTCAAGTTTGCGGATGACCACTAAGCTGGGGGCAGTGTTCGCTGTGAGGAGGATGCTAGAGGACTGCAAGGTGGACTTGGATAGGTGGGGTGGTGGGCAAATGTTTGGCTAGGATGCAGTTATAATGTGGATAAAATGTGAGGGTTATACCACTTTGGTGGCAAAAACAGGAAAGCAGATATTATTTAAATGGTGGCCGATTAGGAAAAGGGGGAGATGCAGCGAGACCTGGTGTCATGGTAGCATTCATTGAAAGTAGGCATGCAGGTGCAGCAGGCAGTGAAAAAAAGCGAATGGTATGTTAGCTTTATAGCAAAGGATTTGAGTACATGAGCAGGAGGTCTTCTATTCAGTTGTACAGGGGGGTCTTGGTGAGGACCACACTCTGGAGTATTGCGTGCAGTTTTTGGTCTCTCAAATCCTGAGGAAGACATTATTAGCCATAGAGGAGGTTCAGAAAGGTTCACCAGACTGATTCCTGGGATGTCATACTGATCCTTTGAAGAAAGACTGGATAGACTCGTTATACTCTCTGGAATTTAGGAGATTAAGAGGGGATCTTATAGAAACCTTACAAAATTCTTTAAGGGGTTGGACAGCTTCTAGATGCAGGAAGATTAGTTCCCATGTTGGGAAGTCCGGGACACCAACAAGGGGTCACAGCTTAAGGAATAAGGGGGAAATCCTTTAAGACCGAATGAAAAGACGTTTTTTTCACACAGAGAGTGGTGAGTCCCTCTGGAACTCCTGCCACAGAGGTAGTTGAGGCCAGTTCCATTGGCTATCATTTAAGAGTGAGTTGGATGTGGCCCTTGGCTAAGGGGATCAGAGGTAATGGAAGAAGGCAGTAACGGATACTGAGTTTGAATGATCACGCCATGATCATATTGAATGCGGTGCAGGCCTCGAAGGGCTGAATGGCCTACTCCTCACCTAAAATCTATGTTTCTAATGTATTCTATCCCCTCAAACCCCCTCTACAGGCCCCACCATTCCCCTCTCTTCCCCCTACACCCCTCTATCCCCCTGTACCACCCTGCACGCCCCCTGTACCCCCCTCTACCCCCCTCTAGCACCCTCTAAAAACCCCCCCTCTACCCCTCTATCCCCCCTCCATACCCCCAATAATCCCATCTATCACCCTCTATAATCCCTCTATCCTCTATATCCCCCGCTATTCCTCTCACCCACTCTATCCCCCTCTATCCCCCCTCTATAGTCCCCCCTCTATACCCCCTCTACCCCCCCTCTATCCGCGTCACCCCTCTACCCCCCTCTATCCCCCATCTACTCGCTCTATCCCCCTCTACCGCTCTCTATCCCACTCTACCCCATCTACCTCCTCCTACATCCCTCTATCCCCACTACCCCCCTACCACCCTCTACCCCCTCAAACCCCCTCTATCTATCTCTCCTCTATAACCCTCTGCCCAATACTATCTCTCTATG
>JAVHYY010000602.1:0-31040 GCA_035221665.1 Okamejei kenojei | reverse complement strand
CATAGAGAGGATATGTATCCGACATTTGTTTTCCCTAGTCCCTTCTACACATGCACTAGACCTATACCCATCCATTCCCTTCATGTCCAATTATACCTATCCACTTTACTCTCTAAATGTTAATAATCGATCTAGCCTCCACCACTTCTGCTGGGAAGCTGGATTCACACTATGCCTACTACCCTGTGACGTAAGAAGTTCCCCCTCAGTTTACCCGAACCTTGTCCCCTTATATTTGCATGTCGACGATGCCCTCTATTTGGAATCTTCTTACCCTAATGGGACAAAACGATGAACTCCCACGCTCAACTCTGTTCATAACCCCCCCCCCCCCCCCCCCCCCCCCCCCCCCCCCCCCCCCCCCCCCCTTTCATAATGTTTTTTTTTTTTTATTTTTACATATTTTTTTTTAATTTTTTTTTCATTATATGAACAAGTAGTAATTACAATAGTACACTCTTTATACAACGAACTAAAAAAATATTAATAATATTAATAATAAATTGGAGTTACCCTCTTTATATTTATCTTGTAAATGATTTCAATGTTATACATATCTAGCGATTAATCTATGTTTGTATATTTTGGCGAGTGTGTAGTAGCCTACATTCTAATATTTTCAACTTAGTATCATTACTACTCTATGTGAATATGCATATTTCTATGATTTCAAAATACAAGTCCCCCATGTTCATAATTGTATAATACACAATCATTAACCAAACTTCTATATATTCATATTAATTTTATAATAACTAAGATGTGTTATGTTATTATTATTGACTTTATATTTCTAAATTATTATATAGTTGAAACTACCACAGATTTTATGCTAATTAAAAATACCAAGACATCATTATATATTTTTCAGACCAAGTAATGATATCTACTATAAAAAAACTAATAATGGAAAAGAAAAAATCGCATTAATATAAGAATTAATTATAATGGTGTTTCTTATACTTTTGGTTCTCATATATGGGATAGAAAAATAAAGAATAGAAAATTTATAGAAAAGAGAGTGTTGAAAAGTTTTGACTGGAGAATTGGAATATTACTCATTTAATCCATGTCCTTGGAGATATTTATTTTACTTCAGAGTCACGTGATGTGACTACGTGAATAGAAGGCCGTACAGCCGCTTGGTTTGCAGTCATCACGACGTCAGACGCTGGTGCCAGTCAGGCGGTTGGTAGCAAGCCAGCGCTCCTTTGCCGAGCGTAAGTTTAAACCGCCTCAGCAGCGTACGGGTTGCTACGAAAGGCTGGAGATTTAGCGCCGGGATTTGCAAGCGGCATCTAAGGAGGAACGAGGGAGCATGGTCGATGTTGCGCGTGTCCGAGACCCTTACTTCAGACTTCACCCTCGCTTCTCCAGCATTCTGGCAGTTTGTTAACAAAGTTTCAAACAGGTAAGGTTTTAAAAATTTGTACCGCCTGTCCTAAACCTTCCTACCCTTATGCACCCCCCCCCCCCCCCCCCCCCCCCCCCAACTACCCACCCCACCTTACCTATTTTCCAGGTATGAAGAAGCGTTTTGCAGAGATAAGGGGGAAGAATGGTGTCGCGCTGACAAGCGCACTCCCCGGGGGGCTAGAAAGTGAGATGACCAGGAAGAGTGTTGAGGATGGTGGCCCAGTCCTGGTACACCTGGTCAAGAGGATGCGACGTGTCCGTCGCGGGGCACAGTGCGAGGCTTGTCAGTAGGGGGGAAGGCCGGCTGGCCAAGTCTACTTGTGGCCCCCAGTTAAATGTAGTCGAGGCGTACTGGAGAGTTTTAATACCCTCATAGGGAGAGTCGTTTTGTCTCACGGCTCTCCCACGTCGATGATTCTTTTTCAAAGAATGCTCGACAGGCGACCAGCTCCGTGGGGAGGAGTGGTGCCCCAAGCCAGGCTGATGGAGAGCTTGTGCTTGCAGCACCTAGTTTCAGGGCTGCAGAACTATCTCTGCCTTAAGTGAGGAGGATTTGTGTCCAGCTCTCGTAGAGGAGGAGTGATGCCCTATAGCCAAGGCTGATGGATCTTGGCGAGCTTGTGCTACGCTATGGTAAGACCTGTTACTGAAACAACATTTGGCTGCACAGAACTATCGCATGCTTGTGAGGGGCAGGATGTTCAGCTCCATGAGGAGCGAGTGTATCCCAAGCCAAGGCTGGATGGATGAGCTTGTGGCTAGCAGCACTGTTTCAGAGGGCTGCCAGAACTATCCTGCCTGTGAGAAGGAGTGTTCTTATTGGGCAGTTTTGCTAGGGGAGAGCGAGTAAAGGTGCTTCGGTTGGATGGTAATTCGAACATTGACCTGGGAAGTTTGCTGAGTGCGTAGAGAGGCTCAGGAAAGGCGCATTGATGTGTAGAATTGGCTGAAAGCCATTCTAAGTAATATGCTCTCACAGTTACAAGGAGCTAGCTATGGATGATAAGTTAGCCAAAACTATAAGAGCCTCCTGATTAATTCGATGCAAGCGTACTGGTGCAGTTAATCACCAAATTGGTCAGTAGAATGCGTGTTTGCCTGCCTAGGGCAGGAGATGAAGTTTTAAAAGTTTGCTTTAAAACGTTATGTCAGCATGAGGTGAGTACAAAAATCAACTGTGCCCGTGGAAAGTCTATTGATACAAACTATGATTTTTGGTTGAAGCACAGCAGGATGAACTGGGAATCCTTTGTAATGCATTTGAAACATGAATATGCTACCACCACAAAATCTGTTGTTTGGTCGGTACCTTGTGCAAAATCAGGTGTCAAAGACTAGTTATGAGGTTGTTTATAACCATGGCCCTCATTAAGCCAGCTGGAAGCAAGGCAAAAAAAGGTTCTACAAGAAGTCGAGGACAACAGCCGCGAAGGAAAGATGCTGGTAAGGAATATACCCCCCATTGACAGAAGATGAATTAACTGATGTTCCTGTTCAAATTGGGGAAGCGATAAAATTGTTTACAAACAATGCAGCAGTTGACATAGATTTGTTCATACTTAGCTGTATTGAAGGGGTGAAAAATTGGATTTTACATATAAGGACAGTTCATACCTAGTCAAAAATTTCCTAGTTCGTAAACTTATTTTCAGATGAGGAAAATGTGCTTATATCAAGCCAGATTCAGTCGTTACGCTGAAAGAAAGGGGGTAATTGAGCCTTCTGTATATCAAAGTCAACAATTTCTGCTCAAGTATATTTCCAGATCTAAAAAGATCTGAGGGATGTGTTAATAGAATTATTCTGGGCTTATCCCAATTTGAACAAATTTGTTTGTTATAGGCATTTCAAAATGGAGACCTTTACCACGGGCAAACATCTAGTGTCCAAAGGGTATTATATGGCAACCGTTGTTGATTAAAGAATGCGTATTACACAGTGTCTATCATGGTCATGATTGAAGATATTTGAAATTTATTTGGATGACTGAGCTGTGTGGCAATTCAAGACATTGCCGAATAGGATTAACTTCAGCTCCTAGATTTATTTACTAAATTGGTTAAACCTTGTGTTAGCATTACTTAGAGCTTAGGGGCATGTGGTAATGGCCTATTTAGATGATATTCTGATAGTTGGAAAGACTCATACTGAAACTCAATCATCAGTTTCAGTTGTTAAAATCACTTTGAACAAATGGGATTTGTTATTCACCAGATAAAATCTAAATTATCACCAGTCCAAATTATTGATTATCTGGATTTTACATTAATTCCAATCACATGTTGGTAACTGCCCAGGGCTACAATTGAATCAGTTAATTGAGGACATGGCTGTTAAGCTCGTTGGAGAACAACGGCCTATCGAATTAGACAAGTAGCCAGCTTTATTGGGAAGTTGTTGCAGCCTTTCCAGCTGTGCAGTATGGTCCTCTGCATTATCAACTAATTACAACTATCAAAGGAACAGGCACTGAGAATACAAAAGGGGCCATTTTTGATAGGCCTATGCCGTTGTCAACTGGGGCGATATTGCTGACATACAATGGTGGATAGTAATGTTTTCAAAAATTTAAGGAAGGTTTTTGGTTGGAATCACCGTCACTTGATATTACAGAACTGATGTAAGTGCACATGGGTTGGGGAATTGCAACAGATATGTCTTCTAGTTGTGGGAGGCGGATGGAATATGGATGATGAGACATCGCTTCCTCAATTAAGAGGAAAGTATGTAGCTTGGCACCTATACGTGGCACAACGTGAATAAAAGGTGAGACATCAGGTCGGTTCAAACGGTTTGTTTATTCATTAATGGCTACGTTAGGTGGGTGGCCCGCCTAGACTATATTACAAAGTTGCTGTAGCTGATGCAGAGGTTGTCCTATCGGGCTCAGCTACTGTTTGACTCTCCTAAGTCTCAGAGGTAAGAGAACCTTTTAAGTAAGTAACAGGACACCCCCTTAGATATAACCCCATGACGTCACGTTGCCCACCCTCGTATCCTCTCCTCTCCCCCCCCCCCCCCCCCCCCCCCCCCCCCCCCCCCTGACGAGGGTCCTTCGAGCATAAGTGGCTGACTCAGTTTGGGCGCTGAGATGACGCTCTGCGTGGTGGGCTGCGATCCCGATGGTGTACCACCCCCCCGAGGGGTGCGAGGAGACACGAAGAGACACTTTGAGGTCGCATACTCCTTGACCAGCTTAAAGGAGAAGTGTCCTGTGAACAAAATACTTTTTATTTTTATGGCTACCTAACAACGATGGGGGGAAAAAACTAAAAATCATAATGAATCTAATTCTGAACCATGGAGTGTGGAAATGCATAAAATTTGTGAACACAAAAAACGTGATGAACAGTATAAATAGACAAATCACAGTGCAATCAGTGACCAAAGCTCATATTGTCCAGATCGTTCATAGTGCAGTGATAGTGCTGCAGGGACTAGCCTCCCGGCCTGTATGTGGCGCTGTAGCGGCGGGCGGTTGTGGGAGGCTGCAGAGAGTGACGGCATCCGGCGGGCGGAAAATGGCGCCTGTGGATGGTGATGGTGAGGCTGCAGTGACGGCATTCGGTCCCGTATAGGTGGCTAGGCTGTGGTCGGCTAAGGGTTAGGCTGCAATAGATTGACGGCAGCCGAACTGACTCGTTGGGTGGCGCTGTTGCCGGTAGTCAAGCTGCAGGGACAGCATTCCAGGCGCCAGAAGTTGGCGATTATGTGCAGACGGCGGCGGCCAGGTAAGTTCGTAGTTTCACTTGGACAGGCCGGCCGGCCGCGCGGTGGCCATTTTAGTAGTACTCCGTTGTCGCGGACCGCTTGTTTCAAGATGGTGCGGCGGCCATCTTGTATTCGGTTATGTACCCGGCTGAAGTCTGGATTCACCAGCGATTGAAGACCGGTGAGGAGCAGAAGGGCGTCTCCACGGCGATCGCCTCAGGTAAGCCCGCCCTATACGCTGGTGGCTACGGCCCTGGGCAGTGGTCGGCGGGGCCAGGACGTGGTGCAAGGGCAGGGGCTGGACGTGGAGCCGTGGCGCTGTGAGGCCTGTTGCTCTTTGAGCGGTATCGGGTCTGGCTAGCAGTGAGCCCGGTGCGGTACAGGGGCGTGGTGAGGCCTGGGGTGCGGTGACGCGGTATTGAGTTGCTGGTGCTTTATGGCCCCAGAGCCGGGTAAGTCCATTGTCAGAGAGCGGGAGAGTGGCAGGTACTCGCTCTCTGCTCCCAGAGTCGTCTGGGCGTGTGTGTGTCGGGGTTGAC
The DNA here is from genome assembly GCA_035221665.1 of Okamejei kenojei. Taxonomy (NCBI): domain Eukaryota; kingdom Metazoa; phylum Chordata; class Chondrichthyes; order Rajiformes; family Rajidae; genus Okamejei; species Okamejei kenojei. The sequence goes on along the minus strand of JAVHYY010000602.1, from coordinate 25,374 downwards.
CCTGTACTAAGTGGGCAGGAGGCTGCTAGGCTCGCAGCTCATCGCAGCAGCTGGTGGGGCGTGCAGCCGGCGGCTGCTAAAACCTCTCTCCGACCTCCAGTGGTCGGCTCCTGGCAGGTCATGCAGGGCTAGAGCTCTTGTCGGCGGCCGTCACACAAGGCCTGGAGCGGTGTGGGGTTTGGAAGCGGGGCCAATGCCCGTTGCCGGGTGAGCGGGAAGGAGAGCGGCGTAGCCGCGGCTTCTCAACTCCGGTGATCAGCAACTGGTGTGGAAGAGGCGGCATACCTCACTGCTGGGCCTGGTTGGCAGCAGGTAGTTCTGCAGGGCTGGGCAACCGGCTGCAGACATCAGGTCTCCGAGGCTGCGTGCGTCAGGTGTCCAAATTTCTATTCGGACAGTCGGGGGTCACCAATGTAGCTGTGAGGGGCACCATACGTGGTGAATAAAGGTGAGACATCAGGTCGGTTTCAAACGGTTTCTTTGTTTATTCATTAATGGCACGTTAGGTGGGTGCGCTAACTATATTACAAAGTTGCTGTAGCTGAGCGAGGTTGTCCTCTCGGGCTCAGCTACCTGTTGACTCTCCTAAGTCTCGAGGTAAGAGACCTTAAGTACCAGGACACTCCCTCTAGCCCATGACGTCACGTGCCCGCCCTCATATCTCCTGACGAGGGTTCGAGCATAAGTGGTTGACGCCACAAGGGATTAATTATTTAGAGTTGTTGGGCACCTGGTATGGGCTCAAAGCTTATTGTTCTACAAGGAGGGATATGCATGTGCAGGTCAGATTGACAACACCACAGCAGTGGCCAATATGTAAACCACTATTTATGTTTTCACATGGGTGGAGTTAAGTCACAGTCTTGTGATAGACTGGCTAACCAGATTTGGAGCTGGTGTATTGACCAAAATATCTGGCTTTCAGCACTTTATTTGCCAGGAAGAGGTCACGTCAGTTTAATGACAACATTGAATGGATGTTAAATCAGGATGTATTTAACCAAATGATTGATCAGTATGCATTGCCAGATATTGACTTGTTTGCATCTCAATTAAATCAATCAGTTACCTCAAGATATGTTTCATGGTAACCAGATCCTGGGGCAGTAGCAGTCGTATATGGATGCATTTTCGCTGCATTGGGGAGGAATGTTTGTGTATGTATTTTCTCCATTCTGTCTCATCAGCAGATGTTTGCAAAGAATCAAGGAGGACTCGCTTCAGGGATTATATGGTAGTGTCAGGTTGCGCCTACACGGGCAATGGATTTCCCGTTGTATTACAAATGGCTAGGGAGCCATTACTGTTATGCTTTATGCCCAAGAATAAAAATCTACTGGTAAATCCAGTCACTGGGAGGATCAACATCCTTTATAGGATCGTATTGATCTGTTAATTGCAGATTTTAAGGAGGCCATACCTGGGGAGAGGACTGTTTTCATCGGATGGTGGATGTTCCTCACGTCGACCTGCAGGGATAGTACACAGCAGCAATATATCACCTATATAAGCAAGTGGGAGCAATTCTGCCTACAGCAGGATGTTGTATATCACACTGCAGGGATCACGGATGTATTGGAGTTTGTCAACTCTTTAATTGACCGAAAAAATTAAGTTACAGTGCGATTAATTCAGCCAGAAGTGCTCTGTCTTATTTATCTATGAATGCAGAATTGCATACAGTAGGGAACATCCGTTAGTTTCACAATTCATGAAGGGAGTTTTCAATTTAATCCTCCTAAACCCAGGTATGCCGGTATTTGGAATTTGAGTGAAAGTTTTTATGGCTCGTCACCAGTGGGCTCCTGTTACAAGCCTATCAGTAGCCAAATTATCTATGAAGGTGGTCATGCTTATGTGTGTTGGTTTCAGCTCAACGTGTTTATAAAATGTTGCAAAAAGCTACGGCTAGATAGAATGCATGTGTCGGCTGATGCCATTATATTTTATATCTATGATTTGCTTAAACATAATAAAAGAGGCATGACAGGATGTAAGATTGTGTTTTCAGCATACTCCGCAGATGATCGCTTCTGTATAGTCTCACATTTATCTCGTTACATTGAGATTACTAAATTCTCTGAGAGAAACAGAGTTGGTTTTGTTTATTAGTCACAAAAAACCACACAGTAAGGTGTCGGTGCAAACGATTTCAAGGTCGTCGCGGCCGCAGGATGGGTTCAGTGAGCTAATTTCAGAGGTTTTATCACAAGCCGATTTCAAGGTTACGGGGTGTTTGCTGATTCTGGTGTCAGTTACTGTTACACTTTTCCCCTGAGTTAGAGGGGTTTTGTTATGATTTGTTTGTACATAAACTGTTATTCCATTTAACAAATGTATTACTGATGCATGATTGATTGAGTTAACGACTTTTGAGTCAATCCAGGCAGTGTGAAGAACGGCGGATTTGAGTCTGCGGCGTGAATTCACAGTGCTTTGAACTCTTCACGTAGTCACTCACGTGACTCCGAAGTAAAATAGTAAGATTAAACGAGAACTTACCAGTTTGAAGTTTGATCTTTATTTTATGAGGAGTCGAGTTGAGGGACTACGTGCCCTCCGCTCCCACCCTCATAGATCTCATTCTGGTAGTTCTAGTTTTATCATTCTTACCGTTATACTTTGGTCATTGTTAGCTGTGAATTCATTCCGCTGCTTTGAAGATTGACGCACCAACGGCTGTACGGGCTTCTATTCACGGTAGTCCCTCAACTCGACGACTCATAAAATAAAGATCAAACTTCAAACTGGTAAGTTCTCGTTTAATCTTACTATTCATTGATTTATTATATTATATTTCTTCATCCATTCAGATATTCAGGCCTCAGTCAAGTCTTCGCGCCGAACCGTTATGACCCTGTAAATATTTAATATATGGAGACCAAATCCCTCTGAAGAGATCTAACCTATCCATAAGGACAAGCCTCAATCTCTCCAAGTGAATGTGTCTCCGACATTTCTGTATTCCACATTTTAATTGTTGGGGATGCAGGGCCTTTCCAAAATTTTAGTATTAATTTTTTTTCCCAATTATTAGACAATAGTCGATAAAAAATCTTTGGTTCATTGTAATTAGTTGGTCCGTTTCAAGTATTCCAAGTATTATTAACTTTTGGATCAGAAATCATAGTAATATTAATAACATTCGAAATTATCTTAAATATTTCGTTCCAATATTCTACAATCTTTTATACAATTAGTGAATGAATGTGACAAATTTGCTTCTGAGATTTGACATTTATCACATATAGGCGATAATTTTGGAAATATATTATGTAATTTAGATTTGGAGTAATGTAGTCTATGTGGAATTTTTAAACTGTATAAGAGCATGTTTAGCATTTAACGAACAATGATGTATGTGTTGTAAGCTTTTCGTCCCATATTTCTGAGCTTATTATTTGACCTAATTCATTTTCCCAAATCTGTCTATGTGTTTCCGTTGATGGGATAATCATTTTCCAATAAAGTATTATAAATATTATGATATCATTTTTTCTGTATTTGGATGTTTATTCAAGCATTCATCTAAAATTTCAGTCTTTCTATTTCTAAGTTCTTGTGTATTTGCAGAGATATAGTTTCTGATTTGTAAATATCTAAAATATTCATTGTTATGTAGTCCATAAGTTTGTTGTTAACTCTTGAAATGAAAGAAAAGAGCTTTCCTTATAGAGATCCCCTATGTTTAAAATTCCTTTATTTTTCCATTGTAAAAAAGCCTTATCCATCGTTGAAGGTTTATTTTTTTTTTTTTTTTTTTTTTTTTTTTTAATATTTTTTTTATTGTAGAAACAATTATATACCAAGTACACTCTCTATACGACATTGAAAGTTATATAATGTATAAAATTATAACATATTGATTTATTGATTAGTACTATTTATGATAATTGTAGTATTATCCATTATACATTTCATTATTATTTATTTTATATAATTTGGGGGTAATACCCAATCTTAAACAATTTTTTTTTTTAAATATTCATAATGTTATCAAAATATTAATAATGTTTGTATTATTGTTTAATTTTATATTTCATAATTATTGTATAATTTGAAAATACATAGTTTTATAATAATTACAAGTTTAAGACATCTATAATCTTTTTCATACGAACAGAAAATAAGTGTGTACGTATTAAAAATTTATATAATATGTTTCTATAATTTTTTCCATTAATTAAAGATAGAGAGATAGAGAAAAAGAATAGAAAATAGAAAAGAAAGTGTGAAAAGTTTGATGGAGATTGAAGTATTACTAAGTAATCCAATCTTGGAGATACATTCATGATTTGTTATGTTGTATTTCTTCATCCACTCAGATATTTCATGGCCTCAGTCAAGTCCCTGCGCCGAACCGTTGTGACCCTGTAGATATTTAATATAGGGAGACCATATCTCCTTGAAGAGATCTAACCTGTCCATGAGGACAAGTCTCAATCTCTCCAAGTGAAGTGTCTCCGTCATTTCTGTATTCCACATTTTAATTGTTGGGGATACAGGGCCTTTCCAAAATTTTTAATATTAATTTTTTTCCAATTATTAAAGAGTAGTCGATAAAAGTTCTATGATTCCTTGTAATTATTTGTTCCGTTTTCCGGTATTCCAAGTATGATTAACTTTTGGGTCATTAAATCATAGTAATATTAATAACTTTCGAGATTATTTTGAATATTTCATTCCAAATATTCTAAAATCTTCGTACAATTAGTAAATGATGTGTGACAGAGTTGCTTCCATGATTTGACATTTATCACATATAGGTGATAGTTTTGGATAATATATTATGTAGTTTAGATTTAGAATAATGTAAATCTATGTAAGATTTTAAAACTGTATAAAGTGCATGTTTAGCATTTAAAGAGCAATAATGTATATGTTGTAGGCTTTCTTTCTTCCCATATTTCTGGACTTATTATTTGACAGTTCACTTTCCACAAATATTATAAATGTATGATATCATTTTTTCTGTATTTGGGTGTTTATTCAAGCATTCATCTAAAATTTCACTCTTTCTATTTCTAAGTTCTTGTATATTTGCAGAGATATAGTTTCTGATTTGTAAATATATGAAATATTCATTATTATGAAGCCCGTAAGTTTGTTGTAATTCTTGAAATGAAAGAAAAGAATTATCTTATAAAGATCCCCTATATTTAGAATTCCTTTATTTTTCCATTGTTATAAAAGCTTTATCCATCATTGAACGGTTTAAACGTAAAATTGTTGGCAATTGTAAGAGCTAGCGGTATACATTTTAGTTTTAGTGTTTTCTTTATTTGTTTCAAATACGTTATTCCACTTTCTATTATCAAATTTTCACTATAAATTTTCTTAGGTACATTAATATTAGCAAATATTATAGAGCTAATTTCAAATGGAAAACAGTCTTCTCTTTTCCATTTTTAACCAATTTGGTTTATTATCTATTTCTCCTAACCAAAAATTCATATTTCTAATGTTAACTGCCCAATAATAGAACATAAAATTTGGTAAGCTAAGCCCCCGTTTATTTTAGCTTTACATAAATGTTTTTTATTTATTCTATGATTTTATAGTCCCAAATAAAGTTAGTGACTATTGAGTCTACTTTTTAAAGAAATTTTTAGAGAGATATATCGGGATTGATTGAAATAAATATAATAATTGTGGGAGGAAAATTCATTTTTTATTGCGTTTATTTTACCTAACATTGAGATAGGTAAGCTTTTCCAATATAAGATATTTTTATTTAATTTATTCAATAATAACGGGAAATTAGATTTAAATAAAGAGTCAAATCTTTTTGTAACAAAAATACCAAGAATTTAATATTTTCATTTGTTATCTTAAAAGGAAATTGTTGTAATATCTGTAAATTATTCAATGGTTATTGGCATAAGTTCACTTTTATTCCAATTGATACTATATCCTGAAAATTAAACCAAATTCCGTTATTAGTTTTTAACAAATTATAGATACTTATTTCCGGTTTAGTAAATATAAAGTAATATATCGTCCGCATATAAACGAGATTTTATTCTTAGTATCTTTAGTATCGTATCCATATATTTCTGGATGTAATCTTACCCTTTGAGCAAGGGGTTCGTATTGCTAACGCAACAGTAATGGTGATAAAGGACAGCCTTGTCTACAACCTCGAGATAAACTAAACTTAGTTGATAAATATAATTTTGTTATTATTCTAGCTGTTGGATTTGCGTATAATAATTGAATCCAAGTAGTAAACTTATCACTCAAGCTTAAAGGCTTCCATCACCGAAAATAGATAAGGCCATTCCACCTGGTCAAAAGCTTTTTCTGCATCCAACGAGATGACTACTAAGTCTTTTTTATCACTTCTTTTCGAATATATAATATTAAATAACCGTCTTAAATTATATGAAGAATATCTTTTAGGTATAAATCCTGTTTTGATCAGGATGAATTAATTCGTTAACAATTTTGCTTAGTCTTTGTGCAAGAATTTTTGTTTAAATTTTTTGATCCGTATTTAATAAAGCAATTGCTCTATACGATCCTGGGTTATCCAAATCTTTATTTATTTTGGGTATAAGTGTTATAATAGATTCGTTCAATGTGTCTGGTAATTTCTCTTGTATATATATCTGTTCATATAATGATTTTAAATATGGGACCATTTGGGCATGAAAATTTTTATAAAATTCCGAGCCTATACCATCTGGTCCTGGAGTTTTTTACCATTTTTTAAAGATTTAATAGATTCTTGGATTTCTTTTATTGAAATATATCGGCATTTAAAAATTCTCTATTTTGTAAATCTAATTCTTTTAAGTTACATACATTTAAAAAAGGCATCTATTTCTGTTTTATTTACTGTTGTGTTACCAGTATACAAATTTTTTATAATATTGCATAAATCTTTCATTAATATCCTTGGGTTTGTATTAATAATTCACCGTTTTGTGATTTAATCCTATGTATAATTTTTTCCGCTTCAATTTTCCTTAATTGTCGAGCCAATAGTTTTTGTGGTTTGTCTCCAAATTCAAACAACAATTGTTTAGTATGTTGGTAGTATTTTAAAAACTTGATCAGTATATATTTTATTTAATTTATACTTCAATGCTACAATTTTATTATGTATTATTATATCTGATTTTGTTGCATTCTGTATATCTAATTGTTTGATCTCCCTTTCTAAGTCATGTTGTTCCTTCCGAATCTTCTTATTATGGAATGCTTGTGAAGAAATCATAATTCCTCGAAGATATGCTTTAAATGTTTCCCATAATAAAGAGCGAGATATTTCTGGTTGGTCATTTATTTCAAAAAACATCTTAATCTGAGTTATGATGTATTCCTGAGTTGTTTTATTTTTTAAAATTTGTGGATTAAGTTTCCATTGTCCTAGATTTCCTGTTTTACCATTTATTTTAATTTTAAATGTTAATGGTGCGTGATCTGAAATTATAATATATTATGATATTTGGATTCGTAAGTAAGTGAGATAATCTTTGAATCTACTAGGAAGTAATCTATTCTTGAAATAGGTTTTATGTACTGGCGAGTAGAAGGAATATTCTCGACCAGTAGGATTTTCTGTTCTCCAAACATCTTTAATGTTAGACGTTTGAATGTATGCGTTTAATAAATCACTAGAATGCGATTTAGTTTTCCTTTGTTTTGAAGATCTATCTAAATAAGGGTCTAATGTACAATTAAAATCTCCTCCAATTATCAAATTGTAGTGTGTTAACTCTGGAATATTATTAAGTACTTTCTTAAAGAATAAAGGACTATCAAAATTTGGACCATAGATGTTAACAAAAATCATTTTTTCCCTATTTATTTCTCCTATTACAATAATGTATCTGCCATCTTTATCAGATATAGTAGATATATGCTTAAATAAAGTACCTTTGCGAAATAATATTGCTACGCCTCTGATTTATGTGTAAAGGAAGAGTGATATATTTTATCGTTATCCATTTAGCTTTCAGCCTATTTTCAGCGTCTTTCTTTAGGTGAGTTTCTTGAATATAAATTACATCAGCTTTCATTGCCTTTAAGTGTGTCAATATTTTTCCTCTTTTTATTGGTTCATTGATACCTTTAACATTCCAACTGCAAAAGGTTAATCCCTCGTTCCCCATATTTCTTTTTAAATCCTGCATTTTAGGTTTGTGGGAATCTAGAATAGGGTCCAAAGGGGTCCGCGCAGTAGACTTAACCTTACACCCGAACACCGAGTAGATGAATTTTTAGATCTCTTTTATGTGCTTCACGAGTGTATCTCCATTGTTCCAGTATATAGCTCCATTCAAACTGAAAGATATAGTAAACATAAGAAAATAATGAAAAGTGAATAAAAAGCTTAGTAAAGTGTATAAAGAATAGAAGAACTACAAATAAAATATTTGTAGTTTGTGAAAGCCAAGTTATGTTGGCTATTAATTTAAAGGCTTCCGGCATTGATGTTATTAATTTAGCCAGCTCCTAATTTTAAGGAATTATTATTCCATGATAATATTTTAACGGGAATATAGTATTAAAAGAAATGAAAAGAGTGATATTAAACATCATAAAAGTATATATATCTAAGATTAGTTTAAAAAAATCCAATTATAAAGCCACAGTTAAAGAATTTTTTTTTTTTTTTAAATACAAAAAATAGAAGTCATTATTAAAGAGGGAGAAATATATTGAAGGGGGGGATATCTCCAAATATAACAGGACATAAGATATTAATTATTAGTAGTATTAATTAGCAATAGTGCACAGTCTTGGTTAATAACAGTCATAGTAATAATAAAACCGCGTTATAATTTTAGTAGGTGTGTTATTTGTTTGTGTTAGTTGTATATTATGAATAATTGTCAATGTTCGGTGAGCTTCTTCCAATCCGGGAAAACATTTCGTTCCATACGACATTGTCCATTCCTTCTGATTTCTTCTAATTCCATGTTGTCGTATAAAGTTTCATAAAATGTTAAGAGACCGTACTAGGTCTTTAAAAATAGTAAAAGGCAGTGTATTTGCTTGTAGATGGTTTTCAAGTGTCAAACTGCTTTGCAAATTCCATTGCTTCTGTTGGAGTCTTGAAAAAGTGTTCCACGTTGTTATAAGTAACTCTTAAGATGGCTGGGTAATTAAGACCGTATCTCAAGTTTTCTACCCCCCTCATAAGGTTTTTGGCTTCGTTAAACGCTTTTCGTTTTCTGGCAACCTCTGGGGGATAGTCCTCGATAGACACTGATTCTTTGTCCTTGAAACATCAGATTCTTTGTTCTCGAGGCTCTTCGCATAATGTCCTCGAGGGTGAAATCATATTGTAACTTGACGATGATTTGTCTTGGGGGCGCGTTTGTACTGGTCTGTCTTCTGCCGACTCGATGTGCACGAGCTAAAACAGGCATATCATCCAAAGATAAAACAGCTTGCAGTAATTTAGCAGTGAATTCTCGAGTGTCTTCGTGTTTCTCTAGACCTTCAGGAATCCTGCAATCCTCAAGTTCTGCCTTCTTTGATAGCCTTCCAGCTGCGTGCATTTATCTGTTACTTTGGATAACAACTCCAGTAGACGTTCTTGTTCTGTTATCAGCTTTGCTGTAGACACAGTACTAGCCTCCGCTATCTTTTCAAGGTTTTTTAATGCCATCAACTTGTTGTTCGACCACTTTTGCAATAGGGTCAATCTTATGTTTAAGTCTTTTTTAACATTTTCAAGTTTACCCTCCATCTTGCGTTCCAGGTTATTAATCATATCAATGATTTCATTCTTCAATATTTCTGATTCTTTCTTGAACTTATTATCAATTTGTGTCTTTGTATCTTTTTGAAATTCACACCATTGATTTTTCATCAAGTCCATCTGATTATTAATTTGAGATATTTCTTCCTTTATATCTCCCTGTATTACTTTCATTTCTTTCTTTATATCTTTCATTTCTGCCTTGAACTCACGTTTTAAATCAGCCATCTGATGAGAAATAAAAGTTTTCAAGTCTCACCTCCTGTGTCTGCCTCTTTCCTGGAAACGTCTTCCAAGGAGCTGGCCCTACTCGAGTCCGAGGCTTCTCCCAGGCCTTCTCCCGGTCTCGCCCGGGTTTTTCGAGCTTTTGTTTTCTCGGTAGGGCTCCGTGCCGTCATGATTTGTCGCAGGGCTGATGACGTCAGCCGGTACCGTCGGTGTTGAGGCGGCAGACAGTGAAAGCAGTCGATCGGTAAGTTCTTTTAAATCTGTTTAAATCCCCGTTTTTTGAAAAAATTTTGCGGAGCTGGCTGGTGCTGTGGTTTACCGCTCCATAGCGCCACCGGAAGTCAAGGTTTAAACGTAAAATTGTTGGCAATTGGTAAGACCTAACGGTATAGATTTTAATTTTAATGTTTTCTTTATTTGTTTCCAAATGCGGATTCCGTTTTCTATTATCGGGTTTTCACTATAAATTTTCTTAGTTACGTTAGTGTTAGCAAATATTAGAAGAACTAATTTCAAATGGAGAACAATCTTCTTTTTCCATATTTAACCAATTTGGTTTATTATCTATTTCTTCTAGCCAAAAATTCATATTTTTGATATTAACTGCCCAGTAATAAACATAAAATTTGGTAATGCTAATCCCCCATTTATTTTAGCTTTACATAAGTGTTTTTTATTTATTCTGTGGTTCTTATAATCCCAAATAAAATTAGTAACTAGGGAGTCTAATTTTTTGAAAAAATGTTTAGGGAGATATATCGGGATTAATTGAAATAAATATAAATAATTGTGGGAGAAAAAATCATTTTTATCGCGTTGATTTTACCTAACATTGAAATAGGTAAACTTTTCCAGTATAAAATATTCTTATTTAATTTGTTCAGTAATAACGGGAAGTTAGATTTAAATAAAGAATCAAATCTTTTTGTAACGAAAATGCCAAGATATTTAATATTTTCATTTGTTATCTTTGAAAGGAAATTGTTGTAATATCTGAAATTATTCATCGTTATTGGCATAAGTTCACTTTTATTCCAATTGATACTGTATCCTGAGATTAATCCAAATTCCGTTATTAGTTTTAACACATTTCGGATACTTATTTCCGGTTCAGTGATATAAAGTAATACATCGTCCGCATATAACGAGATTTTATTCTTAGTATCTTTAGTATCATATCCATGTATTTCCGGGTGCAATCTCACCCTATTGGGCAGAGGGTCTATTGCCTAGCGCGAACAATAAAGGTGATAGAGGACAGCTTGTCTACAACCTCGAGATAAACTAAATTTAGTAGATAACATACGGTTTGTTGTTATTCTAGCTGTTGGGTTTGCATATAACAATTTAATCCAAGTAGTAAACTTCTCACCGAGCTTGAAAGCTTCCATCACCGAAAATAAATAAGGCCATTCCACTTGGTCAAAAGCTTTTTCTGCATCCAGCGAGATAACTACTAAATCTTTTTTATCACTTCTTTTTGAATATATAATATTAAATAACCGTCTTAGATTATATGAGGAATATCTTTTAGGTATAAATCCCGTTTGATCGGGATGAATTAATTCATTGACAACTGTACTTAATCTTTGTGCTAATATTTTTGTTAGATCTTTTGATCCGTATTTAATAGAGCTATTGCTCTATATGATCCTGGTTCATCCAAGTCTTTATTTATTTTGGGTATAAGTGTTATAATAGACTCGTTCAGCGTATCTGGTAATTTCTGTTGTGTATATATCTGTTCATATAATGGATTTCAAATATGGGACTATATGATCATGAAAAATTTTATAAAATTCCGAACCTATACCAGGTCCCGGTGTTTTACCATTTTTTAATGATCTAATAGATTCTTGGATTTCTTTTATTGAAATATCAGCATTCAATATTCTTTATTTTGTAAATCCAATCCCTTTTAAGTTACATATTTTTAAAAAAGCATCTATTTCTGTTTTATTTACTGTCGCTTTAGCAGTATATAGATTTTTATAATATTTGCATAAATCTTTCATTTAATATCTTTAGGTTGTATTAATAGATCACCATTTTGTGATTTTAATCCTATGTATAATTTTTTCAGCTTCAATTTTCCTTAATTGTCGAGCTAATAATTTTTGGGGTTTGTCTCCAAATTCAAACTGTAATTGTTTAGATATGTGATAAAATTTAAAACTTGATCAGTATATATTTTATTTAATTTATATTTCAATGCTACAATTTTATTATGTATTATTATATCCGGTTTTGTTGCATTCTGTATATCTAATTGTTTAATCTCCTTTCCAAGTCCTGTTGTTCCTTCCGAATCTTTTTATTATGGAATGCTTGTGAAGAAATCATAATTCCTCGAAGATATGCTTTAAATGTTTCCCTTAATAAAGAGCGGAGAGATATTTCTGGTTGATCATTTATTTCAAAAAAAATCTTAATTTGAGTTATAATATATTCCTGAGTGGTTTTATTTTTTAAAAATTTGTGGATTAAGTTTCCATTGTCCACAATTTTTCTGTGTTTACCATTTATTTTAATTTTAAATGTTAATGGTGCATGATCTGAGATTTATAATATTATGATATTTGGGTTCGTAAGTAAGTGAGATAAGCTTTGCATCTACCAGAAAATAATCTATTCTTGAATAAGTTTTATGTACTGGTGAGTAAAAAGAGTATTCTCGACCAGTAGGGTTTTCTGTTCTCCAAACATCTTTAATATTAGTCGTTTGAATATATGCATTTAATAAATCACTAGAATGTGATTTAGTTTTTCTTTGTTTTGAAGATCTGTCCTAGGTAAGGGTCTAATGTACAATTAAAATCTCCTCCAATTATCAAATTATAATGTGTTAATTCCGGAATATTGTTAAGTACTTTCTTAAAAAAAAACAAAGGGCTATCAAAATTTGGTCCATATATATTAACGAAAAATCATTTTTTCTGTGTTTATTTCTCCTATCACAATAATGTATCTGCCATCTTTATCAGATATAGTTGATGTATGCTTAAATAAAGTACCTTTTACGAAATAATATTGCTACACCTCTTGATTTATGCGTAAAAGAAGAATGATATATTTTGTCTATCCATTTAGCTTTCAACCTGTTTTCAGCGTCTTTTTTTAGTGGGTTTCTTGAATATAAATTACGTCAGCTTTAATTGCCTTTAAATGTGTCAATATTTTTCCTCTCTTTATTGGTTCATTAATACCTTTAACGTTCCAACTGCAAAACGTTAATCCCTCATTCCCCGTATTTCTTTTTAAGTCTTGCATTTTAAGTTTGTGGGAATCTGCAATAGAGTCTAAGGGTCAGCGCAGTAGACCTAACCTTACACCCGAACACCGAATAGATGAATTTTAGATCTCTTTTATGTACCTCACAAATATATCTCCAATGGTCCAATGTGTAACTCCATTCAAACTGAAAAATACAATAGATATAAAAGGATAGTAAAGAATAGTTAAAGAAATTAATAGTATGTGTAAAGAAAGAAAAAACTACAAATAAAGTATTTGTAGTTTGTGTTAGCCATATTAACTTGGCTATCCATCTAAGGACTTCTGGCATTGTTGTTATTAACTTGGCCAGCTCCTAGATTTGAGGAATTATTATTCCATAATAATATTTTAACTGGGGTATAATATTAAAGGAAAGAAAAAAGTGGTGGTAATCGTCATATATTTAGGGTATCTATATTAAAATTAACTTAGAAATCTAAGCAGTGTTAAACATAAAGAATATGATTTAAAGTACAAAATAAAAATTATTATTAGAAAAAAAGGATCTCCAAATGAGATCCATGGCTAAATTTAACTCCATTCATTAACGAGACATTAGTTATTAATTATTAGTGATATTAATTAGCAATAGTGAGCAATCTTGATTAATAATAATCATAGTGATAATAAAACCGCGTTATGATTTTAGTATGTGTGTTATTTGTTTATATTAGTTATATGTTAAGACTAATTATCAGTATCCAGAAAACGTCTTCCAATCCAGTTTTTTCCTCTTCATTCCATACAGCATTGTCCATTACTTCTAGTCCCATATTATCATATGAAATCTCACAGAATGTTGAGAGTCCGTGTTGGGTCTCTAAAAGTAGAAAAAGTCAGTATGTTTGCTTGTAGATACTTTTCAAGACTCGAACTGATTTGCGAAATCCTAGGCTGCTGAGAGTGTTGAGACTCCATGTTGGGTATCTAAAAATAGTAAAAGTCAGTATGTTTGCTTGTAGATACTTTTCAAGACTCGAACTGCTTTGCGAAATCCAAGGCTGCTGCTGGGGTATTAAAGAAATGCTCCACTTTGTTAAAAGTAACTCTTAGAATGGCTGGGTAATTCAAACCGTATCTCAGATTTTCTACACCCCTCATAAGGCTTTTGACTTCATTAAAAGCTTTCCGTTTTCTAGCAACCTCTGGAGGGTAATCTCGATAGATACTGATCCTTTGTCCTTCAAATGTCAAATTCTTATTTCTCGCAGCTTTCCGCATAATCTCCTCCAGAACAAAATCATATTGTAGCTTTATGATCATTTGTCTTGGGGGGGCATTTATACTGGTCTGATGTCTACTGACTCTATGAGCACGAGCTAATAAAGGCATTTCATCCAGAGATAAAACATTTTGGAGTCGTTTAGCAGTGAATTCTCGAAGATCTTTCGTGTTTCTCGTGACCTTCAGGAATCCTGCGATCCTCAGATTCTGTCTTCTCTGATAGCCTTCTAGCTGAGTACATTTCTCTGTTGTTTTAGTCAGCAAATTCATTAGACGATCATGTTCTGTTATCAGCTTTGCTGTAGACGCAGTACTTGCCTCCGCTATCTGTTCAAGGTTCTTCATGCCAGCGCCTGTTGTTCCAGCACATTCTCAATAGGATTAATCTTATTTTGAAAGTCTTTTTAACCTTTTCAAGTTTTTCTCCATCTTACTTTCCATATCATTAAGCATTTTCAATAAGTTCATTCTTCAAAATCTTCCGATACTTTCTTGACCTTTTTTTCAATTTTTAACATGTTTCTTTTTTGAAATTCATTCAGTTGATCATCTGATCCATCTGATTGTTCATTGATAACATATTTTCCTTTATTTCTTCCTTTATACACTTATCATTTTTTCCTTTAATTCTAGCTTTAAAACAGCCATCTGTTGAGATGATATAAAAGTTTTCAAATCCTCACCTCCGCTTTGATGTGCCTGTTTTTCTTGGAAGGAAACATCTTTTCCCATGATGTATGAGCTGGTCCTACTCGAATCCAAGGCATCACCCCCCCCCCCGGGCCTTCTGCCGGTCTCTGTCCGCATGTTGAACGAGATTATTACTCTCTTGTCGGTAGGGCCCGTTGTCGTCAACAATAGTTAGTCGCACACACGGCTGATGACGTCACTCGCAACAGTCGGTATAGAAACGTTGCATGGCAGTGTGTAGCAGACAGCCGGTAAGTCTTTTAAAACCCGTTTTTTTCCGATTTTTTACGGAGCTGGCTGGCGCTATCCTCTAGGGCTCCATAGCGCCACGGAAGTCAACTTTAAATTTTAAAGAACCTCAATCAAGTCCCCCCTTAATCCTTTCTGCGCTCCAAAGAATAAAGACCCAACTTGTTCAATCCTTTCTCTGTAACATAGTGCTGGAACATGACAACATTCTAGTAAATCTCCTCAGTTAACTCTCTCTATTTTGTTGACATCCTTCCTATAACTAGGCGACCAAACAGCTGTACACCATATCCAGAATTGGTCTTACCAATTGCCTTGTACAATTTTAACATTACTTCCCTACTCCTATATTCAATGCCTCTGATTTATAAAGGCCAGCACACCAAAGGGCTTTCTTTACACCCTATCTACATGCAAGATTCCACCTTCAGGGAACTATGCACTGTTATTCCTAGATCCCCCTGTTCCACAGCATTCCTCAATTCCCTAAACCATTTACCATGTACGTCCTATTTTGATTTGTCCTGCCAAGATGTAGCACTTCACACTTATCAGCATTAAACTCCATCTGCCATCTTTCAGCCCACTTTCCAAATAGCCAAATCTCTCTGTAGACTTGAAAATATACTTCATTATCCACAACACCACCTATCTTAGTATCATCTGCATACTTACTTATCCAATTTTCCACCCCATCATCCAGATCATTGATGTACATGACAAACTAAGTGGACACAACACAGATCCCTGAGGCACCCCACTGGTTCACGGTTCCAACCTGACAAACAGCCATCCACCTTACTCTCTGACATCTCCCATTCAGCCACTGTTGAATCCATCTTGCTACTCCGGACTCATTAACACCCAAAGGATTGAACCTTCTTAACCAACCTTCCATGGGGAACCTTGTCAAAAGGCCTTACTAAAATCCATATAGACAACATCCACTGCTTTACCCTCATCAATTTCCCTAGTTACCGCTTCAAAAAATTCAAGAAGGTTTGTCAAACATGACCTTCCAGGCACAAATCCATGTTGACTGTTCCTGATCAGACCCTGTTTATCCAGATGCTTATATATATTATATCTAAGTATCCTTTCCATTAATTTGCCCACCACTGATGTCAAACTAATAGGTCTATGATTGCTAGGTTTATTCTCTGAACCCTTTTTAAACAATGGAACAAAATGCGCAGTACGCCAATCCTCCGGCACTATTCCCGTTTCATAGAAACATAGAAACATAGAAATTAGGTGCAGGAGTAGGCCATTCAGCCCTTCGAGCCTGCACCGCCATTCAATATGATCATGGCTGATCATCCAACTCAGTATCCCGTACCTGCCTTCTCTCCATACCCTCTGATCCCCTTAGCCACAAGGGCCACATCCAACTCACTCTTAAATATAGCCAATGAACTGGCCTCAACTACCCTCTGTGGCAGAGAGTTCCAGAGACTCACCACTCTCTGTGTGAAGAAAGTCTTTCTCATCTCGGTCTTAAAGGATTTCCCCCTTATCCTTAAGCTGTGACCCCTTGTCCTGGACTTCCCCAACATCGGGAACAATCTTCCTGCATCTAGCCTGTCCAACCCCTTAAGAATTTTGTAAGTTTCTATAAGATCCCCTCTTAATCTCCTAAATTCCAGAGAGTATAAACCGAGTCTATCCAGTCTTTCTTCATAAGACAGTCCTGACATCCAGGAATCAGTCTGGTGAACCTTCTCATGCACTCCCTCTATGGCAATAATGTCCTTCCTCAGATTTGGAGACCAAAACTGCACGCAATACTCCAGGTGTGGTCTCCACCAAGACCCTGTACAACTGAAGTAGAACCTCCCTGCTCCTGTACTCAAATCCTTTTGCTATGAAAGCTAACATACCATTCGCTTTTTTCACTGCCTGCTGCACCTGCATGCCCTACTTTCAATGACTGGTGTACCATGACACCCAGGTCTCGCTGCATCTCCCCTTTTCCTAAACGGCCACCATTTAAATAATAGTCTGCTTTCCTGTTTTTTGCCACCAATAGTGGATAACCTCACATTTATCCACATTATACTGCATCTGCCAAACATTTGCCCACTCACCCAGCCTATCCAAGTCACCTTGCAGTCATCCTAGCATCCTCCTCACAGCGAAACACTGCCCCCCAGCTTAGTGTCATCCGCAAACTTGGAGATATTGCCTTCAATTCCCTCATCCAGATCATTAATATATATTGTAAATAGCTGGGGTCCCAGCACTGAGCCCTGCGGGTACCCCACTAGTTACTGCCTGCCATTGTGAAAAGGACCCGTTTACTCCTACTCTTTGCTTCCTGTTTGCCAGCCAGTTCTCTATCCACATCAATACTGAACCCCTAATACCGTATGCTTTAAGTTTGTATACTAATCTCTTATGTGGGGACCTTGTCGAAAGCCTTCTGGAAGTCCAGATATACCACATCCACTGGTTTCTCCCTTATCCACGCTACTAGTTACATCCTCGAAAAATTCCACAAGATTCGTCAGACATGATTTACCTTTTGTAAATCCATGCTGACTTTGTCCAATGATTTCACCACTTTCCAAATGTGCTGCTATCCCATCTTTAATAACTGACTCTAGCAGTTTCCCCACTACCGATGTTAGACTAAAACTGGTCTGTAATTTCCCGTTTTCTCTCTCCCTCCCTTCTTAAAAAGAGGGGTTACATTTGCTACCCGCCAATCCTCAGGAACTACTCCAGAATCTAAAAGAGTTTTGAAAGATTATCACTAATGCATCCACTATTTCCTGAGCTACTTCCCTTAAGTACTCTGGGATGCAGCCTATCTGGCCCTGGGGATTTTTTATCGGCCTTTAATCTATTCAATTTACCCAACACCACTTCCGACTGACCTGGATTTCACTCAATTCCTCCTTTGACCCACAGTCCCCTGCTATTTCAGGCAGATTTATTTATGTCTTTCCTTAGTGAAGACGGAAACCAAAGTAGTTATTCAATTGGTCCGCCATATCCTTGTTCCCCATGATCAACTCACCTGTTTCTGACTGCAAGGGACCTACATTTGTTTTAACTAACCTCTTTCTCTTCACATATCTATAAAAACTTTTGCAGTCAGTTTTTATGTTCCCTGCCAGTTTTTCTTTCATAATCTATTTTTCCTTTCCTAATTAAGCCCTTTGTCCTCCTCTGCTGGTCTCTGAATTTCTCCCAGTCCTCTGGTATGCTGCTTTTTCTGGCTACTTTGTACGCATCATCATCCTTTGCTTTGATACTATCCCTGATTTCCCTTTGTTATCCACGGATGCACTACCTTCCCCGATTTATTCTTTTGCCAAACTGGGATGAACAATTTTTTGTAGTTCATCCATGCAGTCTTTAAATGTCTTCCATTGTATATCCACCGTCAACCCTTTTAGAATTAAATTGCCAGTCAATCTTGGCCATTCACGTCTCATACCCTCAAAGTTACCTTTCTTTAAGTTCAGAACCATTGTTTCTGAATTAACAATGTCCACTCTCCATCCTATAATGAAGAACTCAACCATATTATGGTCACTCTTGCCCAAGGGGGCACGTACAACAAGACGGCTAATTACCCCTTCCTCATTACTCAAAACCCAGTCTAAAAATACCTGCTCTCTCGTTGGTTCCTCTACATGTTGATTAGATAACTATCACCGCATACATTCCAAAAAATCCTCTTCCTCAGCACCCCTGCCAATTTGATTAACCCAATCTATATGTAGATTGAAAGTCACCCATTATAACTGTTTTGCCTTTGTCGCACGCATTTCTAATTTCCTGTTTGATACCATCCCAACTTCTCTGCTACTGTTAGGTGGCCTGTACACAACACCCACCAGCGTTTTCTGCCCCTTAGTGTTTTGTAGCTCTACCCATACCGATTCCACATCCTCCAAGCTAATGTCCTTCCTTTCCATTGCTTTAATCTCCTCTCTAACCACAACGCTACTCCACTCCTTTTCCTTTCTCTCTATCCCTCCTGAATATTGAATATCCCGAAGTTCAGCTCCCAGCCTACGTCACCCTGGAGCCATGTCTCCGTGATCCCAACTATATCATAATCATTAAATATCTATCTGCCACGTTCAACTCGTCCACCTTATTACGAATACTCCTTGCATTGAGACACAAAGCCTTCAGGCTTGTCTTTACAACGCATTTACCCCTTATACAATTTTGCTGAAAAGTGGCCCTTTTTGATTTTAGCCCTGGTTTTGTCTGCCTGCCACTTTTACCTTTCACCTTGCTACCTAATGCTTCTACCCTCATTTTACACCCTCCTGCCTCTCTGCTCTTGTACCCATCCCCCTGCCACAGCTTCTAATGACATTTGAAATATTTCTGTCATAGCTCCTGCTATTTCTACACTAACTTCCCTCAATGTCCTAGGGAATATCCTGTCAGGACCTGGAGACTTATTCACTTTTATATTTTTCAAAAGTGTCAGTACTTCCTCCTCTTTGAATCTCATAGTTTCCATAGCTACTCTACTCTTTCCCCTTAACTCACCGAGTTCAATATCCTTCTCCTTGGTGAATACTGAAGAAAATAAATTGTTCAATATCTCCCACATCTCTTTTGGCTCTGCAAGAGCTGTCCATTCTGGTCTCTAATGGTCCAATTTATCCCTCGTTATCCTTTTGCTATTAATAATAGCTGTAGAAACCTTTGGGTTTACTTTCACCTTTCTTGCCAAAGCAACCTCATATCTTCTTTTAGCCTTCCTAATTTCTTCTTAAGATTCTTTTTACATTTTTTATACTCCTCTAGCACCTCATTTACTCCATGCCTCCTATAATTATTGTAGATATCTCTCTTATTTTCGAAACGTGTCCAATTTCCCTTGAAAACCATGGCTCTTGCCAATTTTTACTATTTCCTTTCAACCTAACAGGGACATAAAGATTCTGTACTCTTACAATTTCCCCTTTAAACTGTCCTCCATTTCACTTCTACATCCTTCCCATGAACCCCCCCCCCCCCACAAAGGTCCCAATTCACTCCTTTAAAAATCCTTACGCTTCCCCTCAAAGTTAGCCTTTCTCCAATCAAAAATCTCTACCCTAGGTCCAGTTCTGACTCTCTCCATAATTATATTGAAACTAATGTATTGTGATCACTGGTCCCGAAGTGCTCACCAACGCATACCTCGTCACCTGACCTGCCTCATTTCCTAGCAGGAGGACCAGCACTGCCCGTCTCTGGTCGATACCTCTATGTACTGCTGCAAAAAAACTATCCTGCAACATTTTACAAACTCCAAACCATCCAGAGCCCATTTACAGAATGTGTTTTCCCAGTCTATTTTTGGAAAATTGAAATCTCCCACAATCACTACCTTGTGCTTACCACTAATATCTGCTATCTGCTTACATATTTGCTCTTCCATTCACACTCCCCATTTGGCGGTCTATAATACACCCCTAAAAGTGTTGCTACACCGTTCCCACTTCTCAGTTCCACCCAAATAGCCTCCCTCAGACGAGCCCTCTAATCTATCCTGCCAAAGCACTGCATGTAATATCTTCTCTGACAAGCAATGCAACACCTCCCCCTCTTGTCCCTCCAATTCTATCACACACCTGAAGCAACGAAATCCTGGAATATTTAGTTTCCAATCACAGCCTCCTCCTGCAACCATGTTTCACTGATTGCCACAACATCATATTTTCCAGGTGTCAATCCAGGTTCTAAGTTCGTCCACCTTACTTACAATGCTCCTAGCATTAAAATATACACATTTTAGAAACCCACCATCCCTTATTTTCGGTGTATTATCTTTTTCATCTTTCCCGCCTACATTTTGGATCCGAGTGCTTCCCTTCTCTGCCTCTTGCCCAACCCCCTGCACCCCGCAGATTCCGCCCAGAAGTAGCGTACCCCTCTACCCAGTTCCCTCCCCCCAGCCTTTCTAGTTTAAAGTCTCCCCAGTAGCCTTTGCAAATCTCCCTGCCAGGATATTGGTCCCCCTCGGGCTCAAGGAGTGCAATAGCTCTATATGAGCTTGGGTTTTCTAGATCTTTATCCTTTTTTGGTATAAGTGTAATAGTTGGATTCAGTTAGTGTTTCTGGTGTTTAGATTTTATTTTCTTAAAATTGTATATATATAAATCTTGCAACCGTGGAGAAATTATTTCGTAGAATCTTTTATAGAATTCATTACTAAAGCCATCTGGTCCTGGGGTTTTGCCATTCTTCAACAAACTAATTGTTTCTTCTATTTCCTGTAGTGTAATCTGAGCTCCTAATGCCTCTTGTTCCACCATATTTAATTTTGGAAGATTACAGTTATCTAAGAAATTTGCAATTTGAGTATGGTACGGTATGGTACAGCAGTTGCACCGTTGCAGACAGGAAGGCACTACAACGGGTGCCCAGTACATCATCGGTGCCCCGCTCCCTGCCTTGGATGCCCTCCACCAAAAACGGTGTCTGAGACGGGCTGGGAAGATCATCAAGGACCCCTCCCACCCTAACCATGGACTGTTTGCACTCCTAACATCGGGGAGGCGATACAGGAGCCCCAGGTCCCGCACCAGCAGAATGAGGAGTAGCTTCTACAATAACACCATTGCACTGCTGAACTCGGAGTCCCGCCGTTAGATTCCCACATCTGTATGTATTTTTCTGTATTTATTTATCTGTACTTATCTAAACATTGCTATCGCTACGTACTGACACTAAACTGCATTTTGTTGTACCCATACCTGTATCTGTACAATGACATTAAATTTGAATTGAATTGAATTGAATTATTTGCAGAAGTTTTCGATGTATATAAATTTTGATAAAATTGAGCAAATCTTTTATTAATATCTTTAGGTAGTGTTAGTAATTCCCCTTTGTCTGATTTAATTTTAGTGATTGTATTTTCTGCGTCCATTTTTTTCAGTTGGCGCGTTTATGAGGTTTATCACCAAATTCAAAAGTTTCTTGTTTTGTAATTTTGAAATAATCTCATTATTCTGGCCGATAAAATTTTATTTAATTTATATTTTAGTATTATTATCTTATTAATGTTTTATCTTTGCATTTTCTAAATCTAATTGTCTAATTTCTTGTTCTAATTGCAATTTTTCAGTACTATTCTTTTTATTTTGGAAAGCTTGGAATGAGATTATAATTCCTCTATAAATGCCTTAAAAGTTTCCCATAATAAGGAGGGTGAAATATCTGGTGTACATTTGTCTCAAAGAAGAATCTCATCTGTTCTTTTAAATAATGTGCAACCTGTGAGTTATTTAAAATTTGGGGGTTAAACCTCCAAAACAAATTTTTATCGGGCATTCCTTCTAATTTAAAAGAAAAAGTTAACGGTGAATGATCAGAAATGATACTATTATGATATTTATAATTATATGTATATGGAATTAGATTTTGTGTCCACTAAGAAATAATTAATACGTGAATTATGTTTTATGTACTCGTTGAATAAAATGAATATTTCCGTACTTACTGGGTTAGTGATTCTCCATACATCTGTTATATTTAGTATTTTTCATGTATGTAATATGAGGAGTATCACATCGTTTTAGATTTTTGATGTTAGTCCTTTTTTGTTTTGGCTGATTTAGCCAAATATGATCTAACACCATTGAATCCTCCCCCATGATTCACATTTTGATGATTAAGTTTCTGAAATTATATCCAACATTTTTTCTAAAAAATTGGGGGATGTCAAAATTAGAGCATAAATAAATATCAAATTAAGTGGAATAGAAAAAAATTTCTCCCGTAAACTATTACGTACCTCCACTCTTTATCTGCTATAGTATTTCCTTTAATTTAAATGGTATACCTTTAACGAATTATAATACCTGCCCCTAAATATAGAAGTAAATGAAGAGTATATGGTTTGCCATCCAATTTGCACTTCAGTCTTATCTGCGTTTGATATTTCAGAAGTGTCTCTTGTAAGAAAATAATGTCACTTTTTAAGGCTTTTAATTGGCAAAGATCTTAACCCCTTTTAATTGGATTCATTAGCGCCCCTTATATTCCAACTACAGAAAGAGATTCCTCCAGGTTTTGGAATCCAAATTTGTTTATCGTCTTGCATAATGAATCATGTTAATACCTTTTACTTCATATGGTGCCACCAAGAAACCTTATAACTCCCAGATGAAGGATTGATCATCCCCAGTGTTAAGTATTGTTGCATCTCACCTCAGAATAAAACCTAAGAAAGACCAGAAAGTTTATAGTCGTGAAAAGATAATTAAACAAACAAAAGTGATATTATAATATCCACAAATAAAGATATTATTAATTAAAAACAAGCGAACCAACAGTGGTAGAAAAATTCTTATTGACTTCCATATATGTTTTTATATGTTTCGCTCTGCCCTCTTGACCAATTATTGTTAATTGGAAGAGAGAGCGATACAAAGTTAAAAAAAAATATTATTAATTTTTTATATTTTAATATATATATATTAAAAAATTTTATTTAATATATAAATAAATTTCTAATCTACTATTGGGGAGTACGTTTTTTATGATAGATAGATAGATAGAATAGATAGATAGAATTATATATATATATATATATATATACTATATATTAAAACGTACTCCAATAGGCTAGATTAGAAATTTATCTCCAGGAGAAAAACAAAATAAATAGTTTCGAACATTATTATAATACTTAGATTAACAGTAATTATGTTAATTATATATCCATATCTATCAATATATGCCTAGATTTTTATTACTATAAAGATCTCAAACTTTGTATCAGACAACAGCAAGGTCCCAAGGGGTTAAGCAGATTCAACCCTTGAATAACTTCAAGTTTGAGTCTCCTCCCCCCCCCCCTTTACTCCGCAATCTAGACCTAAGTCTACGTATGCATAAAATGGTCTTAATATGTATTAATACTACACATTTTTTATTATTAATATTTTATGTTATATCATATTCTATATAACACTATATCTCAATTTAATTTCGCCTGCCACAGTTTTCTCTTCTTGTCAGTCCCATTGTTGAAATGAAACTTAAAAATCCGACCCTTGATTTAACCTTCCAAAGATAAAATGGCTGGACAGAGCCCCTCGATGATGGTACGCCATTTTAACAAGAGCAGTCCTTTTTTATAGTTAAAAAAAAGAGACACAATCTTTCTTAATCGTTTCTCCTCGATGTTATTGTAGGAGACCAACTCTAAGATCAGGTAGTCCCCCCTTTAGTGATAGTTTGTGCATATTTAAATGCCACTTCTGGATCCGTGGAATGCACGTTCAACATGGTTATAAGGAATTCATCAATTTAGCGGGGTACCCTATCCCTATCTTACTCCCGAGACCTCTTTCAGTAGCCTTCTCGTGTTTGTACTTATTCCTCTTTACCACGACTCAGCTGGAAAATCACGGAAGAATCTAGTTTGGCTTCTCCAACATCAAAATTCACACATGTGGAATATTTTTTATAATTCCTTCCAGGGTTGGAATGTCATGGAATTTCCGAATAAAATCTGTCTTGGGGGGGGGGGGGGGGTCAGTTAAGCTTGCTTGAGCCTTACGTCGGACCCAGTGAGCCATATCTATTCTCGGGGCTTCAGGCAGCTTAAGCACTTGTTTGAGTAAATGCAGCAAACTCCTGAAAGTTTTGTCACTCTCCTTTCCTTCTTTTAATCCAATTATCCTCAAATTTTGTCTCCTTGATCTTGCCTCCATCCGTACATTTATACTTCGTTAAGCAACTCCTCCCAATACTTTCTTGTTCCGGTTTTAGTCTCTTATACCTCCTTAGCCATCTCAGTTATCATATTGGTCCAATCCTTCCATAGCCACCTCAGTAAATTTAAGCATGTATCCAGTTTTTTATTACAATCCTTATCAACCCGCGTTAATTTTATTTGTTTCAAATCCTCCTCAACTTCGACCACGCCGTTTGGTTAAGTCATCAATTTTCCTCATCAGCATATCATTACCTTGTTTAATTTTTTCAGAGAGGCTTAATACTATCTCTCTATG